>JAYDZE010427904.1:0-16555 GCA_034509125.1 Monilaria moniliformis | reverse complement strand
ATCGAATTTAGCTGAAAATTAACTATTTTTTAATATTATAATTTAATTTATATAATATTATTTATATTTAATTTTTTTAAATTCTTCTTGGGGCCCTCAAAACTAAAATCATAGCTTCGCCACTGCAAATAATGGTCATGCTATCCTAATGATATTTTTGTTGAAGAGTTTTCTTGATTCATTAGAAAGCAATTGTGATGACGCCACACATTTGGAACACCCGCTATATTTGCTCTAATTTAGATGTTGTCGATTCTGTTTAAGGATGATAATTTTTGAGATAATACAAAAGTCAACACAAACACACACGAAATTAATGAGTGAATGTCCAACCTCATCGTGTTAATATGATACATACACAAAAGTTTTTGTGTTATGTTAGTGTCTGATTAGTGTTAACGATAATTTTTCTCTTGTAGTTGTGTTCGTGTTTTGTTCATCATGTTCGTTTTCAATTAATCTTTAATAAACTATCCTCATGTTTAGTCTCATCGTATCAACACGATAACTATCATTGTCATCTTTAATTTGGTCAACTCAGTATATATTTTGTATTAGGATTTAATTAATTTAAAAAACATAAAGCAGTGGATTACTTTTCAACTGACAATACCAAAAAGTATATCCAAAGTTTCAGAGTTATATTCTCGTTTCTTCTTCATATTTTACGGATCCTTGCTTCCCTTAGAAAAAGTTTCTCTTCAATAAATTTTACTTTTTTTGATAGATTTCGATGAGCGCGGATTCTTTGGAATTTCATCAATTATATTCTCCTAAATTAGTTTTTTTATTTCTGTTTATACCTTTTTCTGCGACAATACTCGAAAGTAGGAAAAATAAAATGGATAATTATCATTTAAATCATAATTTTTTGTTGATTTCTGTTCAACTCCATAACTTTTGAAATTGCAATATAAAATCACAACTTTTGACATTTTTTCAATATATTCTTTATAATTGAGAAAATACTAAAAGTTATAATTTTATGTGCCAGTTTCAAAAATTATGACATTAACTAAAAATTATAATTAAATGACAATAAAAAAATACCATATTTAATTACATTTTTTGGAAGACAAGAGGATCTTTTTGATGGTGTTCTATTCATTCCCGCCACATATAGAAAAACCCTAGCCTCCACTCTCCCTAAACCCCTCTCATTCTCACACATCCTCTGTACCCTTCCGCCATCAGAAATGGACGCCAAAGCCGTGAAATCGAACCTCGTCCTAATCCTAGACTTCGGCTCCCAATACACGCATCTCATCACCCGCCGAATCCGCGCCCTCAACGTCTTCTCCCTCTGCATCAGCGGCACATCCACTTTGCAATCTATCGCCGAATTGAACCCTAGCGCAATCATCCTCTCCGGCGGCCCCCACAGCGTCCATGCCGAGGGCGCGCCGTGCTTCGCGCCTGAGTTAATAGAGTACGTGGAGTCGAAACACATCGCCGTTTTGGGCATTTGCTACGGGCTGCAGCTGATCGTGCAGAAATTGGGGGGCGAGGTTAAGGTTGCCGGGAAGCATGAGTATGGAAGGATGGGGATTGAGGTGGAGAAGGTCGACGGATTGTTTGGGAATAAGAAGGTTGGGGATAAGCAGAGCGTGTGGATGAGCCATGGCGATGAGGCTGTCAGGCTTCCCGAGGGGTTTGAGGTGGTCGCAAGGAGCCATCAGGGGGCTGTTGCCGCCATTGAGAATCGAGCTAGGGGGTTTTATGGATTGCAGTATCATCCGGAGGTATTTTCCGCTATTTCCTCTCTTTTGTTTGGAATTTGATAGATTATTTTTTTTGTTTTTTATTTAGATTAGTTAGTTGAGATGTTAATGTTAACTTATTAGTTGATCATGGCCTTTTGCTGGTTTGAAATGAATTTTAATGTTTGGCTCCTATTCTGATTATATGTTATTGTTGATTGAGAAATTAGCAGAATGTGGTATTCTTGGTAATATGAAGTGAAAGAAAACTGTGTAATATCTATATATTTTTCAGGTAACACATTCACCGGAAGGAATGGATACACTCAAATACTTCCTGTTTGACATATGTGGAATTAGTGCTAGTTGGAAGATGCAAGACATTCTTGATGAGGAGCTGAAGGTGATTAAAAGTACCGTAGGGCCTGACGATCTTGTCATCTGTGGGCTGTCTGGTGGTGTGGACTCGACTGTTGCGGCTACCCTTGTTCATAAGGCGATTGGAGATAGGCTTCATTGTCTTTTTGTTGACAATGGATTATTGAGGTGCTCTTACTATAGATGCTTATTCATTTTAAATGAGTGATTTTGGTTGTATACATGCTCTTGATATGCGTATGATATGTTTTATGTTTATTGTGATTCTAATTCTCTTGTTCGTTCTTTAATTCTTCTATAGGTGGCGTGAGAGGGAGAGAGTGATGGAGACATTCGAGAGAGATCTTCATTTACCTGTTACTTGTGTTGACGCATCAGAGCAATTTCTCAGCAAGCTAAAAGGTGTTACAGAGCCTGAGAAGAAAAGGAAAATCATTGGGGAGGAATTCATCAATATATTTGATTCTTTTGCTCAAGAATTGAAGCAGAAATTGGGAAAGGAACCTGTGTATTTGGTTCAAGGAACCTTGTACCCTGATGTGATTGAGTCCTGCCCTCCTCCTGGAAGTGGAAGGAATCACTCTCACACAATTAAAAGTCACCATAATGTCGGTGGACTTCCCAAGAACATGAAACTGAAGCTCATTGAGCCCCTTAAACTCCTGTTTAAGGATGAGGTATGAGTTTCAAGTTGTTACTTCTATGTGTTTGATATTGTGCTTCTCTGTTGCTGTATTGATGCTGTAACCGAATGCTTGGCAGGTTCGTGAACTGGGAAAAATCATGGGGGTTCCACAGGGCTTCTTGAAGCGCCATCCCTTCCCCGGGCCTGGCCTTGCAGTTCGTGTCCCTGGCGATGTTACACTAGGAGACCATTTGGACACTCTCCGAAAGGTATATAATAATTTTGTCTTGCACACCAACATGATATATACTGGAGCTTGCATTTTCAGTAGTTTTCTGACTGGTAATCTGTATTAGGCGGATGATATTTTCATTCAATCGATCAAAGATGCTGGGATATACGACAACATATGGCAAGCCTTTGCTGTGTTCTTGCCTGTACTAACCGTTGGTGTGCAAGGAGATCAAAGAACGTACAGTCATGCCATTGCGCTGAGAGCTGTCACCAGTCATGATGGAATGACTGCAGATTGGTACATATTTTCGTCTCTCTGCTGACAATTATTTCTGCTCATTTATCGTATGTGGAGTATGAGCTGTATCTTTTATTGCAACAACCAGGTATGACTTTGATCACAAGTTTCTTGCTGATCTATCCACAAAGATTTGCAACGAAGTTCCTGGTGTAAATCGAGTACTTATGGACATTACTTCGAAGCCTCCATCAACTATTGAATGGGAATGAAGGACGAAATCTGTTCCAATTTTTTGTTGTTACCTGCAACTCACTAGTGTTAGAGCTTAGAAGTGTAATATGCAATTTACCTTTGATTTTGATGACGAAGATGTTGCTGATTGAGGGATTAAGACAACTTCCGTGGTATATTAGAGTGTCTTTTTGCACTTTTCAGTTAACAGTTTTCATGCATGGTGGATTCGTTGTGTAGATCGACAGTTTCATTAGTCAAAGTGAAAGTGTAATTGAGTCGTCATGTTTATATTATTTATTCGCAAAGTAAGTAATTAAGTAATTTAAAAAGGGTAAATATTAATTATTGTTTTAATGTTTGCTATAAATAATAGATATGTTACAATATAAGTATAATTATAATAAATGTACCTAATGTTTTTAAAAATTCATCTATGTGTCCCAATAAAGAGTTTCTAGTGCTAGAATGATTATGTGGCATGCTAAAATTTACATGTGGCATTTCTTATACATTCATAATATATGTCATAATTCTTGTATTTCCGATTTGGGCATTTCCAAAACTTCTTACAGTCCTACTTTAATTATTGGGCATAAATGATGTTTTTAAATCACACGTTTCATGTTAAAGAACACCGTGTCACACATTGTAGACACGTAGTGCCCCTTTGGTATAGTTGTCAGTAAATCGGATGCAGTACATTGATTTGGATGGCTATATTATTATGATTTACCATCACACTTTCATCGAATTTGAACTTCCCTGCCTAATCCAATCCTACTCCTAGATAATCATATTATATAAAGTGCCTCCTTTTAGAGGCATTAGATGTACACTACAGTAAGATCTTCACGTTCATAATTATTTTGGGCTCAACCTTGAAGATCTCATACTTTATCACCCAAAAGGGCCTCCTTTTAGTGGCATTAGATTTACAGGACTAGAAATATTTACTGCCCATCATCAAAAGGGCCACAAAAACTGCACTAGAAAAAAACCTAGAATTCTGAGGAACATGTTCAACACTTCCTGACAACTTCCTGAAGAGCTTGTCTGATCAATACTGCTGATGGAGATTTCAGTACCTTGCACTGCAAAATTATGCAACAGCTGTTAGTATAGCTTAACATCATCACCTAATCCCGAAAAATATTGCAGTTATAAGATGTAAGGCATGCATCAAATTGTCACATTCATGGTGTAAATGGTAGACCTTGGCATTTACAGTGATGGAGAGAGTCCCATCATTAGTGGATGACTGGATAGTCTGCGTCTCAAGGCCTATCTTGCTTAGCGTCTCCATAACTTCAAGCAACACGTGCTCCTTGAATGAGCACCTCATCTCAATCAAGGCGACCTTGTCTGAGACACTGACGGTTATGTTATCAATTGGGGAGGAGTCTCTCAACCGAGGTTTGCTGTTTTCAGCTCCTGTCTTATCCCTATGACAGGCCTTCCTCTTGTTCGTTGCTGGCTTCTTGGAATTGTTATCGTCTCTGTAGTTATCAGAGGTCCTCTCAAAGGCATCCTGAGATTTGCTGTGTGTCGTTGACTCTCGCTCCATTGCTTCCTTGTAGGACTCCAGCTCCTCAACTCGTCTCTCCAGCTCTCTCAAGTGCTCTATCGTGTGATCAAGCACCGATACTTTGTCACCCTGTAACCACAAGTTTTGCTTTCATGAAATTTAGTTTATGAGCGAGGCTAATCCAAAGAGCGGATCATACCTTTCCACCAGATGGGACTATGGATCCAAGAATCATGAATCTCTCGTTTATTTTCTCTCTGCGCTTCCGTTCAGACAAGACATGGTTTCTATCGGTTTCATCAGATTCTCGTTTGGAACAGGTGTTACGCTTATCAGATTCAACCCTGCAACTTTGATGCATTCTAGCTACTTCGAAGAGCACTTTCTTGAGTAGCTTCTGTGGAGTAGTTCCTCTATGGGGTCCCGGAACTCCAATCTTCCTCCAGCAAAGGAAGCTCGATTCTCTGCTCCCATTTCTGATGTAAGGACCAAGAATCAATTGGTGAGAACTCTTCAAGAGGTTGGAAAGAACACTACGGTAATGAACATCATTTCGTTGGATTTCAGAGGTTATCTTTTGATTGCATTCCTGCATACAGCTTTTCTTTTCCTTGTTCCCATCCGAATGTGGTATTACGGTCTCGGGTTCTCCCTCGGTTTGAGACACACAGTCACTGGAATTCACAGAATTGTTCAAGCAATTACTGACTGCATCTTCCGTTACTGGCCAGCTTTGCATTCGAGAAGCCTCACCATCTACGCCTTCCACCAAATTCGACTCCTCTCTCAGCAGATTGTCTGCAAAATCATCTGAAGAGTTATATGGAGAACAGATCTCCATGTATGGATCATCCATGAGCTGGTCAAGACCATCTTCGGGCATGCGAGCATGGTTGAGCCGTTCAAGATTCAGACCATCTGGGTTACAACTGCTATCGAAGACAAGGTTAGGAATTGTGGGAACAGTCACAGAAGGTCTCTCCAGGAACGAACTTATATGCCGAATCAGATTTGGATCTTCTGGAACCTTAAGAAATCGCGTAGACATTGCATGTTATCATACATAAATGAGTTTGATGAACTTCATAATAGAGACTAAGATTAAAGTGCCATACTAGTTCCGTCGTTCCGAGCTCAACGACACCTCCTAAATGGGGAAAGCACACAATAGTCTGCAAGTTGAGATCAATCCATCTTGTGAAAAATAGATTCTTCAGAAATATGCTCTTTTCTACTCGAACATGAGAAAACTTTAACATCAAAATTGTTTGGAGTTCAGATCAATACCTTGATCAATGCACTCTGACAAAAGCAATGCACGTCCAACCATCAAAATGTAGAAGTAAAAAGACGTTAGAAACTTCAATTGATTCTATACGATAAATATTTTATGGGATGATTGTTTTTCTGCTTACCTTCGCAAGCAAAGAACGAGAGAAGACTTTGGTGTCAGCCCGGTGAGCATTGCAGAGCCATATCATTTGCTTTGTAGCTAATGTTCTTCCAGGCAATCTGAACAATTGAGAATTACGAAATTCATTGTAGTACTCTTTCAGTTTAATTTACAATGATTGATCAGAAAGAAATACATTAGAAGTGACACATTTCATTTCTTGAAAAAAGCACTTCCATATTTTGTAACCATGAGTTTAAATACTATACATGAAATGAAGAATCTAGTTTTCAAATTGTTGTCAATGTCGAAAAACATGGCAAATTATTCAAGGGCTTCACATCATATTATGCTTAATCTTTCAGACTCAAGCTCACAGATCATCATAATGGCGACCATCAACCAGAAATCGTAGTAAAAACAAATTGATTCAGCTGGAAAGATAGGTACCCTTGGTCGGTGTTGAACACGAAAGACATGCAAACCAAGAAATACCACTCTGCATCAGTGAGATCTTCAGGGGATAATGCAGCTGTAGGCCTCTTAGCTTGAGGTTTGGTTTCACCAAGCGACAGAGACTCGTAAAGCTCTCTCAATTGATCACTTCTCTGCAATCCCAACTGATCCATGTTTACCTCAGCAGCTTGAACTGTCTTTCGTGTTTTTATATCACCATTGTAGTACCCTTCACACCATTCCAGCATCCTAAATGTGTCACATATACATATAAGATTCAAAATAGTGCTCCATGAACTTTCACAATGCAGTCACCAGCATAGCTACATTGATATCCCCAACAAAGTGCAGGTGAATTAAAGTAAAAAAAAGCTTCTGTTCACCAAGCAGCCTATAAACAGTAAATGGTGGAACACAATCACTCAACAAACCGTGCAATTTGTGATCCTACAAAAGTGAACTTGATGCAGCATTAAATTATTTGCAAGTAGATATAAACCTCTAAAGATAAAGCCTAAAGCAGGAAATCAGAAGCAAATGCAAGCAATGTACAGCAGGGCATTCATGAGGTAGGCCAAATTCATAACATAAACATATAAAGAGGCCAAACAACACTCAAAAGACTAATCATGAGTAAAATTAGAGATTCCATCAGCCCTCTCTTTTCTCTACCGCATTCAAACTTCTAGCGCAGCTTTTCCTCAAAATTCACACATTGCAGGATTTTTTTTCAACAGCAGCAAAAACAAGAAAAAGAATTTCAGTTTCTACTCCCATCATCTATTTTTATTGGTTGGGAGGTGAGGTGGGGTGGGGTGGTATCACAGTAAACATTGGATCTTTACCCTGGTTGTCTGGATGAAACGGACCAGAAAATTGCATAGCTCCATTGGAAGCTTTTAACAGCCAGAGCAAGCTGCGTCCTTAGATTTTGAGGCATTTCTTTCTGGTTTTGGTTTCCAGTTGCCATTATTGAGTTCAGTTCTCTCTCTCCACCTAAACATATACAGACAACATAAAAGCACAATAAAAAAGAAGAGAATTCCCACTTAGAGTTTGACCAGCTGCACTTGAAATGTAGGAAGGAAAAAAAAGTATAAAAATCACATCCCCATTTACTAACACACCAGCACCAAACTCTGCCAGAAAATGAGCTTTATGTTTACCTCAAATTTTCTCCCTCATCATCCACTCAATAGTTACAAAAACAATCTTAGCATTTGTGTGCTCCACATTATAAAACAAGAAATGATTACTTGAAATTTTATCTTCACGTGTCAAGATTCAAGAATAGTTTCGGTGGCATGCATGCATATTTCCATGTTGTGTGACAAATATCATATGAAATATGATCGCCCTTCATCCAAAATTATTTGGAGAACCTCTTCTAAGCAGCATATGTATTAGTATGACTATGAGTGAGAAAATGAGGTGCAGAATTGGGCGTGGGGGGGTGGGGGGGGGATAAAGGGACCAAATTATTAACACTTTGTGTAAGTGGTGGGTCCTTGTGTGATAGCGTGAGAAACGTGGGAATGAATAGTCCATGAAACGACGTCACAGTCAGAGTCAAATTTTAGACGTTGCAAATTATTGTTTTAGCACATGTTTTAAGTAAGAGGTATTGTATTTGTCGTATTGATATTAAAATTGAAATTTAAATAAGGATGTGTTTGGTATTAGAGGCACTAATTTTAAATTCACTGCTTGGAATTAGAGGCACTAATTTCAAAATTAAAATTTAAAATTTAAAATTGGATTTGGAATTAAAAGTATTAATTTCAAATCCATTGTTTGGTAAAATAAACATATTTGGATTTGAAATTGAATTTTAATTACAAATCTCTCAATTTCACAATTTGAATTTCATAATTAATATTTATAATTTCATATCTCTAATATGTGCTCTCTCTCACATACTCACACTCTTCTCTCTCTCTCATACACACACATACACACGTCATATTTCTCTCTCTCACACATACACACACGGCCCCTCTCTCTCTCTCTTTAACACACACACATCCTCTCTCTCTCTCTCTCTCTCACACACACACACATCCCCCCTCTCTCTTTTTTCTCTCTCACACATACCTCTCTCTCTCTCTCACACACACACACCCTCTCTCGCCCCCCTCTCTCTCTCACACACACACGCACACTCTATTTCTTTCTCTCTTTCTCTCCCTCTCTCTTACTGTCTCACATACCCCTCCCTCTCTCTCTCTCACACACACACACATATTCATATACACACATACACATATACACACATCATTATCTCCCTCACACTCTCTTTAATTTTTTTTAGCATCTAATTTTCAAATTATATAATTTCATTCAATAATTTCGTGGTTTATTCTTTAGATTTTTTAGAAAAAACATAACATATTTATTATTTGATGATAATACAATTATTTTGATTTTTCATTTAATTTTCTATTGAACTAATGCCAACGAATATGTATTTGAATTATATAAAATTTATAATATAATGGAAGTGTGTGTTTGGTACCATGAATTTGTTTAGTGTCAGATTTTTAAATTAAAATAAACAATTCAATATATAGAAACAAATCAATTGATTGAGACGACTACGTTTTCATGATAAATTATCTTTTTGTAAAATTTAATTATACTTTTTATGTAGCATTCAGCAAGTCATGTTGACATTCAACAGTTGAAATTAAAATAATATACATAATATTTTTGTTAAAATAAAACAAAGTTTGAAATTTAATTTATATTTTTCATATATTTATATCTTTTGGAACTACATAACTATAATTGTAAATAATTATTAAATATAGTTAAACATAAGTTAATTAATTAATTACCGTTAAAAAGTAATCAATAGTTTTTCAAAAAAACACCTTGATTGCAGCATATAGATTTATAAAGTAGAGTTTACAAAAATAAACATAAAAAATCAAAACGAGCCTCAAATGTTCTTAGGGGAACCAACCACATATTTTAAATAAGAATAACTTTATGAATTTACAAAATAATTGAATAATGTAATACCTTATAACTTTTCATACTACTCAATTCTATTTTTTCCTGCAACATTCTCATATATTTGTATATATATTATTAGTGTTTGAAGAAATTAGCTTGTATATCAAAAAGCTTTATAGTATTATATATGAATAAAGCTAGTGGCAGATTATTCCTAGGAAACAAAACCTTGTGAGAGATTAATTCACGGACGATTAAATTAATGGTAATAAAGGAAAACGATAAATTAGTGATAGTAGTAGTCGTAGATTTTAATGCAAAATGATAATAAAATAAATGATAATTAAGTCATAGTTAAATCAATGATATTTTTCCCAAAATAATAATGTAAAAAAGTTATATCTAAAATTATGTAATAAGGATAGTCATAAAATTATATCAATAATAATAGAATCAGTTTTAAAAAAAATCACTTCGGTTCTTTTCAAATTTAAGGGACATTATATATATACAACTAATATAAATTTGTCTTTTGTCTTTCATTTATTGTCTCTTTAATTTCAATATATCGTGCCCATCCGGACGACAGACAAAAGGTGCACAAATTAAATACAGGTAGATTCGTGAATTGAATCATTTCCATAACAAGTTGACAACCAAAAACTGAGCTTCTGTAGTTCTGTCCATTTTAGGTATTCCAGACACAGCACTTTACACAAAATAATATAGTTACTCGTGCCCACAGCAATAATAGGTCGAAGAAATTAATGTTTTCATGTAGTGAAGTAGTGGTTAGGGAAACATGGGCATTGAGCAATTTGTCTCTATATAATTAAATTCTATGTGCATGTGTAACTTCTATAACTAAGTGTTGATGACAACCCTAGTTGGGATCCATGGGATGGGAGTACAACAATACAATGAATTTCGCTAGCAACTATTTGACATCTACATTCACGAGTTGATGTAATTATCGAGTGAACCTACTTATGAATCCTCTAAATACGAGGTTCCCATTCAATTTGGGGCACTACGTTCTCCCTCGTTGGAGACACGATGTCCTCAAAGCCCGTTTCAACCCCCTTAGGAAGGCTCAAGAGCCATCTTGTAAATTAACAACTGAAAAACATCACGCATGAGTCTTTTGATGAGAGTGTCAGCCAATAAGAAATAAATGGAGAAGCAGCTGGGAACAGTTGATAAAACATGATACAGTAGAAGAGTGGAAAAGCGTTGAATAGAATCTATGTGACAAACTTTGGCAGATTGACCATTGGGAAGGTGAAAATAGCATTGAAGATAGGAGAAGAAGAAACATGAGTTAAACTGATAGAACAACAAACATGATGAGTTGGTCATGTGTCAAGAAGCCAAGAACTAGGAGATAAAGAGATAGAGAAAGATAAGAGTATAAAGTGAAAGTTGGGGAGGTCTCATTTTGGCAGAGTTTGAGATTACAATGTGTGTAGGAGAAGGCCCAGTTAGAATATATTAATTACTATTAGAATTTTATTAGGGCAGTTGCAGTATGCAACCAGATGCACAAGTGCGTCCCTCAAATATATGTTGCAAGTTCTAGGGCTAAACAATGTGCTTTGCGTTTCGGGAAAAAGAAACAAGTTACAAGAAAATGCGTCCATCCAAATCAACAAGACCAAACATGCTCGGCATGAACAAGGCTTACGCGCGTAAGGGAAACCACGGAAGCCCTGGTTGATGGCATTGTTTTGATTCTGGAATCGGCACAATTGGACCGAGGAAGATTCGCCATAAGTCGAGTATGATGGTAACTAGCATTGCGGCACCTAAAGCATCAACAGCCACTCTTGGCAAGTCCCAAGCATCACTTGGTTCCTCGTCGATCCTGCATTGCATATGATGCCAACCAAAATAAGCAGAGCAACATTAGTCTGCTACTTCAGTAACATGAGATTCAAGTTCTAGACACTTGCTATGGTTTATTTTTCTAACTTAGGTCCTTAAGTTTGCATTAAACAACGATTTTTAAGACCTCAGATATAATCATGAATTATCATTAACATCAGAAAGACAACAATTTTTTTTAGCAGTTAGACCATCATATCTGTCGATTTTCAAATTTCAATACCAAAATCGAAGTGTTTTGTCTTTTCCTATTGTATTTTAACGTTCAGAAAGCCTACGTTCATGAAGGGTTTCATGATATAAGTAGATCTCTGTATTATAAAGTAAGTTCGTAATTGAGTAGACAAACACAAGCAACGCCATCTCGAACACCCATAAATTTACAGCCACAGAACAGAAGTTAGACACACACACACACAAAAAGAGAGAGAGAGGAGCAAATATTTACCTGAAAAACATTGGGAAACTAACAAAGAAATATATTGCATAAAACAAGCAGCCAACTTTGTACATGACAGCTCGATCGACAAATTCATAATAGGGAAACTGCACATCCAGAAGATTAATAGAAAATATCAATATACAAAAGGGCATATTAACAAATACTAACAAATTCCTTAACTGCATAAAGATTAAACCCCAAAAACCAGTGTGTGTTTGTGTGCCTTTACTTACATTGGAAATGGCTACAGTCTCCAGATATGCTACGAAATATGAAAGAATTAAAATCCAGGCAGCTTTAAAGAGCCACTGTGTTTTCTCTGGCAAGTGACCGATAGAATGCTGCATTCTGCGAAGTGTCATATTAGAAGAAACGTGGTAAAACAAGAAGCAGACATGCGTGAGAAGGAAAGTTGTATGCGGTACCTGCAGGAAGGTTATCATGGTCACTTTAAAGTATTATGAATTGATAAAAAGGTAAAATGGATGTAAATAAATACGATTTTTGGGCTCACATTATTCATCCTCCACGACGGGAATGTATATGAGGCACCCAATACTGTGAAAAAATAGTGGGTCCAGAAGTAATTTCCAACGTAACTAAACAGAATGATCCAGAGACTAGCCTGGAATAAGAGAAATTTCTAGTTACAGCAAGATACATGATAAAACAACTCACAGAAGAAACTTTATCCAATAGTTATTAATGGATGTATACGTATGAACCATTAACGTCATTTGTTTTGAAGAATATTGAATGAGAAGAAAAGGCTAGCACATTCATTTGCATGCTAAAACAGATGGGACAGGACTTGTTTTGGCACAATCTAGTAAATTATTCTGCTCAGCATAAAGGAGTTATCTGTAATCTTCCATCACCCAGCATCATATCAATTTCTTAAGGAAGAGAAGCAATTAATTTTAAGATAGCTCTGTTACGACATTTTTCTTGGCAAAACTCGGAAACAAGCATCTCATGTGATTTTCATCTGACAAGGGCACTCGATTTTCATTCTATATGTCACGCAAGAGATCAGAGTCAATATTACCTTGTTTAATAAGAAATTTCACTGAAACAAGTGAAAGCATATGATATGACAAAGATGATTAGATTTATCATATAGATTTTATAAATAATCAGTTAGTTTAGCAGCAAATTATACTTACTTTCACCCAATAACGATCTTTCCAACACAAGCTGCTATCTGCCTGAAAGAGTTCAAGAGGAATAAGTGTGATACAAATTTACAATGTGGGCCGAAAAGATGTTAAAGCCTATCCATATTCACATGATTTCTGTAATTACCATAAAACATATATCACAAGTTGATATTAACAACTAAGTTTCTCATCGTGACTTTACAGTTTGCATTGTCTAGGGGAAAGGGAGACATGACTCATAATAGCAAGCAATGACTCAATGCAAGATTCAGAACTACAACTGTCTGCAGACTGATAAAACTGACTTTTATAGTATCCTGTGAAATTACAACTTCTCTATCTAAAATGAATTTATTCACCACAAGAAAGAAAACCCCAAACTTACCTTTCCAACAAAAACCATTGGTATTATAAAAGCAGGCAGAGCTGAAACAAGTCCTAGAAAGAGGTACTCCCACTCTGTGAAATTCTGTCAAAAGAATTATAAAATTTAAGAAAGTTCTAGCCGACAATCTCATCAATTTAACAACAGGACAAGACTTCATAGCACCATGTTCATCTATAAGCACAATAAAGAAAAAGGATAGTTGTTAAGTTCAAAGATATTAGATGATAGTGTGAGGGTGTGCATTTAAATTATTAAAATTTAAAAGATCATCCTTACTAACAGTTTGATCTCTGAGACTGAGATGATATAATCATTCAACAATAATCATCTCAGAACATGGTTGAATTAGTAATAAGGTAATTGTTGTGGCCCATATGCTAACTCAACTATCAATTTTTGGTTTTCCAGTTTTTAGGTACACATCCAGTATGTGAATATTATTGATTCAAACACAATCGTCATTGTGCATAGATTGTGGTATAGAGAATTAACTGACCAAATATATTAAGCTTAAGTCATGCAACCATGAACAGAAAATGACAATTTATGTCACCATAAATACTCCATGAGGCGGTGAGAGAGAGACAGCAAGTACTCTGCATAACATCTAAATACAAGCAAACTCTATTCCTACTTTTCAGTACAACCTAGAATGGAATCAAAATAAATTGAATTAGCAAATCATGAAATGAAATATACAACTTTTTTTTGTAAAATAAAGTGGAGTATTAGATTAACATTTTAGATACTATGCATAACAACATAAACAAACTCAGTCCAAACTAATATTTATTTCTAATTACCAACATAGAGAAGACATTATACATCTCATAATTATTACCAAGAGGTGAGTCACACACATAATCTATGTACAGTGATGTGCTTCTTTGTACACAACCATCAAATATGTCTTATAATATGAATCCAGTTATCCCATTGGACTTCAAACTAAGATAACTTCCATATATGTTCCACAAATATTAAAGGCTTTAAAGCTAGTACTGGATTTTGCAATCTTGCCCTATCTCTTTATACTTCAAAATTTCCAAAAACTAGGATGTTCCACCTCTCTATCCATGTTATTAAGATTTTACAGAAATTACCAAATTATTCTTCAGCGCCAACAGGAAATAAACATCTAAAAAGGATAATTGTCAAGCGTGATAACTCCTACTTCCATGACTCCATCTCCATTACCTTTTTCAAAATTTATTACATTTATAAGAAAAAAGAAATTTCATAACCATTTCAAATCAACTCATGGGATATACGGATAAAAAAGTTTCCCTTTTTCCCTCCCACAAAGTTGTTTTTACTAAATCAATCAAGAAAGGAAATAGCTTGCAAATCAACAAGAAAACACAAAGCAATTAAGTATGAAGGCGAAATACCTCGTAAAGTTTGTAGGGGACGACAATGCCGAGGCAAAGTGTGAGCCAAAACGGTGTGTAGATCAGAAAAAAAAGTTCAGCCCATCTTTTGCTCGGGTTTTGAGCTAGCCAAAGATTTGAAGTTGAGCAATCCACTTCACCACCTACGCGTTTCACCCCTAATTTAACAAAGCCGCATAAACGTACATCGATCAAAAATTAACAAGTAGAATTTTACCTCCCATTTCCGTCTGCAATTCTGGCTGCAGAGAAGAGTGAGATCTAGTAGTAAGTTTAATATGCTTTGCAATAAGAGTAAAAATAGTAGGACAGTGAGAGGCTGAAATATATCTATATATTATATACTAATTTAGGCTATTATTATATTGGAGCAGATTGAAATGCCAAATGTGAAAGAGAATATTGGAAGTGGCAGCTAAACTGGCGACGTAATCGTTCTGAACTGTTAAAGGGGGGAATTCACCTAGAATTCCTATGGAGGTCGTTGGGGTGAATGCAATAGCCCCGCTCGTCGCTGGGAAGATGAGAGTGCACACGTGATTGGTGAACCACCGAAGGCAGAAAAACCACCACGGAGGGAAAGAGAATGTCCGGTGATGACGGCGGCTGACCTCAGCAAAAGAAGAAGGTCTCTAATTTCGACACTGGTTAGTGTTAAGTGGAAGAATGAGGAAGTGATTGCAACCAACGAATAGTGATTGCGACCTGGGTCGGAAAAGATACCGATAAATGGTATATCTGGATATATCATATTGAAAAAATATAGAAAATACTTAAATTTTGGTGTAATTTAAATTTTGATGCGGTATGATACCATATTGGAATATTGTTGTACATTAATGGTATAAATTTCAATATATCACGTTATATCGCGATATTTATTTTACGGTATAAACCGATAAAATGGTAAACTGGATATATTGATAATACGCTATATATTTTATTTTCTTATCATATATATATATAATATTTATAGTAGTATAATAAATATTTATAATATTACAATATTATATAATTTCGGTATGGAACGGTATGTTGTACTAATCCGGTATGACATAATTCACGATATATCGAATTTCGCTATGGCATATCGAAAATATGGTACGGTAACGGTATTGAAAATTCTTCATACTGAAATTTCGGTAATACCGGAATGCGATATACCAAAAAATTCGGGTATGATATTTACTCATAAGTCATACCTACATTTTCGATACGGTATACGGTATGATAATTTCAATACGCTATATCATACCAACTTACCCCTAGATTGTATTATTACTTGTTGCTCTAATTGGTAAAATTTTCGGAAAAGTTTATCACACAAAAAAATGGAAACAGGTTCTCGTTTTTAGTATACTCTTTGTGTCTTCTACAATTTTTTTTTTATCAATTTATATAATTTTTTATATATTGCAATATTTGTATTTTTTGTTTTTAAATTGAGATTTATGTGTTCTAAACAATGTTTTAAAGATTGGACTGGTGAGCGAACCGACGAATGTATCGGTTCATGGTTCAACCGGTCGGATTGGTCAGACCATTG
>JAYDZE010427793.1:0-16555 GCA_034509125.1 Monilaria moniliformis | reverse complement strand
CTTTTTGTTGCTTGCATGAACCTTCAGAATGTCAGTTCTTCCACGAACATCTGGGACATCAACAGAGACCTGCAAAAGAGTTACAATATCAATAATCCTTCTTGGAGTATTATCTCCAGAAAAGTAAACAGTCAGTGTAAATTACCTGTCTGTCGAACCTCCCTGGCCGTAACAAAGCAGAGTCAAGAATATCTGCACGGTTAGTTGCTGCAACTACAATCACACCGGTGTTCCCCTCAAAACCATCCATTTCTGTCAAGAGCTGATTTAGCGTCTGTTCCCTTTCATCATTCCCTCCACCGATACCTGCTCCTCTTTGACGTCCAACAGCATCAATTTCATCAACAAACACGATACATGGCGCATTCTCCTTGGCCTTCTTGAAAAGATCACGGACCCGTGAAGCACCAACACCAACAAACATCTCAACAAACTCAGAACCTGAAATGGAGAAAAAAGGAACGCCTGCTTCACCAGCAATAGCCTTGGCCAGCAAGGTCTTCCCCGTACCCGGAGGACCAACAAGAAGAACTCCCTTAGGAATACGAGCACCCACAGCGGTGAACCTCTCGGGCCTCTTCAAGAACTCCACTACCTCCACAAAATCTTGTTTTGCTTCATCCACCCCGGCAACGTCATCAAAAGTTACCCCCGTGTTTGGTTCCATTTGGAATTTAGCCTTTGATTGACCAATGCCCAAAGGGAAACCAGGTCCACCAGGTCCACCCATTCCACCAGAGTTTCGTCTTGATAAAAGAAAAAGACCACCTATTAAAATCAAAGGGAAGGCCAGATTTCCGATCAAGTTAAACAAAACGGAGCTAGAATCTTCTTGAGCATTGTGTGCAGCAAAGTCAATATTTTTCTCCCTGAACTTCTGCAGAAGCTCCTGGCTGAGCCCTGGGAGTTGCACACGCACTCTCTGCACTCGGTTGCCCAACTCAGGGGAAATAGCCTCAACAATAGCAATGGTGCCATTTTCAAATACATCTACCTTCTGCACTCTATCCTGATCCAGATACTCCAAAAACCTAGAATAAGACATCCTCGAGTTAGAAACACCTTGATCATCTGCAATTGCATTGCCATTGCCTAGCAATGCAGGCACTGCAACTGCAGCATTGCCAAGCAACAACTTAAGAAAGCCTCGTCTTCCTTCATTTATCTTTCGATCTTGAGATGCTTTTATAGTAACGAATTTGGATGTATTACTCAATGCTGGAAGGCTGGTGGATTGGATAAACTGCCGGCCGAATATTTCCTTGCTCAGACCAGTTCTAGTAGTACCTGCAGCTAAACCATTTCCCACTACACATGCCGATGAAGCAGCCATCTGTCTTCTTCTGCAGTTCAGCAAACTTCAAAATTTAGTCAGGAGATAGCCACATAAACAAAGCGAAACTATAATTCAACTTATCAGGAGATAGTCTTCCATTCAACTAGAAAATATGAAACAAATTAAGTACAATTCTAATTCAGAATTTGAAAACTTGGTTTTAATGCATAGTGCCAGCATTTACATTATCAACGAAGCCAGACAAACACAAGAAACAATAGAAACAATACGTAAACAAATTTAATAAAAAAAAAAAAAAAAGGAGATCACTTTAAGCATCAATATTACTTCAAATCTACTAACAATCACATTAAATCTAAAAAATTAGCAACAACTAGAGGAATCAAATGAAAAGCTCATTCCATGCTTAACACCGAGCGCTATTTCAATCAAATCAACATATTTCGACCAAATTACTCAAAACACACCAGGAAAATGCTGGGTTTATCGCATTAAAAGTTCTACAGCTCCACAGAATAATTAAGCAAGCCAAATCAATTAAACGCAAATACGGAAAGCAAGGGCAGAAACATAATCAACATACTCTGAGCAAAATCAATGAAGCTATGTGAACTAGAGTAACGGAAGACGTTACCTATAATTGGAGGAGGTGAGTTTGGAGAAGGAAAATGGCGTTAGTGTATATAGAGAATGGATGTGGTCTGTAAACGGTGTACGTGGTTTGTTGTGGATAATTGGTTGGTCTTGCACTTCAAAGTTTGCTTTTCTTAGGATTTTTTTCTCTCTCTTCGGTTTTGGCATTTTTGTGTGTTAGATTTTCTTCAATTTGGGGATTTAGGGTCTGCAGGCTTTGGCAGTTGCTTCCTAACAAAATAGCCTTCAAATCGAATTTGTGCCGTCTATTTAAACTCAATTTAAGCATAAGTCCCGGAATTATACAAGAGCCTCATTCACGACTATCTCAATTTTACCGTACTTTCGTAATTATGTCGTACCAGTGTTATATTAACGATTATCTCAATTTTAGCTTCCTTAACTCCCTTCACTATTTAATAAATTTCACTATCATAATTCTACCTTCTCAACATATTTACACACATATATAATTTATTTATCTTGACTTTCGTGTTTGTATTTAATTTCAATAATATTAAATTAATTACATAAATAAATTATTTTTTAAAAAATAATATATAATTAAAAATTAATAAATTTTTGCTAAATAAAAAAAATAAAAAATCAAAATTGATGTAATAAAAAAGACATTGCTACAACACAAAACTAAATAATAAAAATACACGCAACATGTTAATTTAAATACGAAAATAAAATACAGATAACACAAATACAATTACAAGTTAAAAAATAATGTGTTACAAGACACACACGCTATTACAATTTAAAAATAAATTGATACAAGACACAACATAATTACAAAGTTAAAAGATAAACAATAAATTGGAGTAACAACTAAATTAGATTGAAATAGTAAGAGTTAAACAAAGAAGGAAAAAAAAAGAAATGAAAATAATTGAACAAATGCCGTTAGAAAAAAGAAGGAGAAAAAATAAACGGACAAACAAAAGGAAGGAAAAAAGAAGGGGGAAAAAAATCGGCTAAAAATGCAGGTGGGACCGGCGCTATTTCGGCCACCCACTCACACTGTGCGAGTGGTTTCCAATTGTGTGTGCGTGAGTGGGCAATGGAGCCCACTGACGCCTGCAGTTTGGTGGGAAGCAATTTTGCTTCCCCATCTTGGTAATTCCTCAACTTTACAACATTCACTATGGTTGCATTTGCATCTCTTTCACATCATCATTTTCTCTTTTTCACTTTACTTTTGATCCTTTATAATATTCAATGCAATATAAAAATATGTATGTATCAGTTTTTGTAAAAAAATTGGAGATATATCTAGATTAATTCAGTGGCGTATGCAGGGGGGTTGGAGGGGGTGGCCGACCCCCTGACGGACAATTTCCCCTTATCCTCACCGGAAAACTGTCATGGTCGCCCCTTCCCTTAGCCGCTGGCCGCCCCGAAGAAGAAGATGGCTGAAAAATTTAGCTTAACGCAAGTAATTATGGCCCCTCCGTTTTCCACTTCTGGATCCGCTATTGGATTAATTGTTTGATCTTTTTGTGTGTTTATTGTTTGATTTTTTAGAGCTATATATTTGGAATTTGGAAATATGTAAAAGTTACGATCATGTTGAATCTTCAATTAGCATGAGAACAATAATTAAGATGGTTTGATATAAGTATTTTCTTTTATGGTCTTAAAAATAAATAATATTTTAAGTGGGTGAGGGCATTCTAGTGTATTGGCCACTCCAATAAGTTGCTATACTCGTGTACAATTTATGGACATGTCTTCTTTATTGTAGAAAAAAGTTAAATTTTTCCTTTATTCTTACAGGCTTCATCAAATACGAATATTTATATGGTGAACAATGTAATTTAACACATTCCAATTAATACCAACACAACTAATTTGATTGATACTTTTACTTTTGAATTTTAATGAAGTAGGTACTCAATGAATACACTTGATTAATCAATTAATTGAATTTATTTCCAACGCGTAAGTACTTCATCGTTGGTTTGGTTTGATGGATGAAATAGATGAGATTGATAGAAAATAGTATGAAATGCAATAAAAATCAGGATTTTCTTATAATTATGTAATAATACATAAATTAAGAACAAACAAAACAAATAATAGTTTTTTGTGAAAAAGTATTTTGAAAAAATTGTATTATAAATTGGAGAATGACTAAATAATCACCCTAATTCTGGGGATGATAAAATAATTATGTTGAATTATTTTATCAATTATGTCCTATCACTCAAATCAAACATATGTAATGGTAACCGATGAATTAATATTAGGTTGAAGAAAAACAATATTTTACAATTTAATTAGTAACATATATTCAATTAATATAATTAATTACATCTAAAAATCAACATGATTAATTAGTAAGCATTGAATTAGCTATTCAAAGTCCAAAAACTCACTAATAATGAGACCTCTAATAGGTAGGATAACTACCTAGCTTTAGGTGATCAATGAACATACCTATTCTAGGTATAAGAAACACCATGGTATCTCCTCATAATCTAAAGAGTGGTATGAAGTTGAGACAACTCATCATTTTGCCATTTACAATTCAGTTTCAAATTTGATAACTATTCTTCTGATTCTTGTATTGTTTACTAACTCACAAATTTGATTTTAAGACTATCCATTATGGAAGATACCAAAAAGAAAAGCTACCCCATTCTTGGGATAGCACCATAATGGGAGAAAGGTAAGAGGTAGCATAATTGATTTGGGGTAGCGAATTCGCTACCCCATTTCTTGCCGATACGTGGGTCCTATACTTTTCCGGCTTTCACGCGTTGTGCTCTGCACGCTCGCCCCAATGCTCACAACTCGTTGTGCGGCTAGGCAAGCCGTGCGCCGCAGTTCTATTTGATTTTTTTCTTTTTGTCTTTTATTTCTTGCGTTTTCATTTTTTGTTCCTTTTTCTTTTCCTTTTTTTCTGTCTTCCGCAAATTCCTTTCTATTCCTTTTATTTTTATTTTTTCATTTCCTTTTTCCTTGTTTTCTTCTCTTTTCTTTCCCTTTTCAGTTTTTTAGGAAAACATAGTCATAAAATAAATGTGTAGCAACTTCAATTTTATATTATCAATATTTCAATTTTATTGTTTATTATTTTTCATAAAATTAAATTAATTTGTATCTATATATTATTAATTTTAAAATAATTTATTTGTATAATTAATTTAATTTTATTGAAACGAAAATATTAATACAAAAAATAAAATAAATAAATTATATTCACTCCGTTCACAAAAAATAGTATTGTTTATCAATTTTGATCCGTTTATCAAAAATATTCTCATTCTATTTATGAAAATTTTCTCACAACATAATAATCATAAATATCTATCTATTTACAATTTATACTACTAGAACCTATCATTTTTTATTTCTCCAACTACATTTTCCCTCTCTGGCTCTCACTTTATCTACCTTTTTTTCTTTTTTCAACCACTTTTTTCCCTCTCTCTTATTTTGACAATTATGCATTAAAATCCATATAATTAATAAATGAGATTATTTTTGATGGACCACATAGAATATGTGTTATGTAAATTGTCGATAAATGAAAACACAGAAAAAATTAAGAAAAACCACATGTGCGAATTATGTCAGAAAAGTGAAAAACGATGGTTAAAGAGAAACGAATTGAAAAATGCCCAAAATTAGAGAGAGAAGTAAAGTGACTTTACTGTTAAATACACTGTTTGACAGATCGAACTAAAAAGTAAAATAAAAGCCCAAATTAAAAAACAAAATTAAAGTTGAACGGAATCATACGAAATTAGGGCTTGCCATCACTCACGAATTCTGCAAAAATACCCAATAATTATCTATTAGGGTAGAAATCGAAGGATCGATGGATCCGGTAACTCTTCAGTTCCCAATAATATTGGCCGCCGCCGCCGCCGACGGAGAGGAGCTGCAAGAACCGGCTGCTGAGCTCAAAGACGACATTCTCGAAGAAATCCTGTCGTGGTTGCCGGCGAAGTCGGTTCTCCGCTGGAAGAGTGTGAACAAACCATGGCAGCGGATGCTGGACACGCCTGTATTCTCGAGAATCCATTTCACTAGGGCTTCAGTTTGCCCTCTCCTCGTCTCTGGCGGGAAATCGGTCTGCAGATCCTGCCGAATCATGCATCTGGTGGAGGGGCGGAGCGTCTCCGATCTCGATTCAGGAGCTTGGAATTCGAGGTTGATCTCGCGGTTCGACATCCGCACACGCGCCGCGGCGGAGCCGTCGAAGGTGAAGGACGTCTTTCTCGGCCTGAACACGAACGCTACCTCGTGCGAGGGTTTGCTCTGCTGGACGGCGTACGATCAGAACCGCGGCGATTGCATCATCGTCTGCAACCCGATCACCGGCGAATACGTCTCTCTCTCTTCCTCGCCGATGGATGCGGACGACATTTACGCCTTCGTGGGGATGGGGTACAGTCGGGCGACGGAGAGATTCGAGCTTTTGAGAATGGCGGCGAGAGCGGATGAAGATGAAGAATTTATGTTCTTTTGGCCAGAGATCCGAGCGGTGGGGGGTGGCGACGGCAGCTGGAGGCGCGTCGGCGGCGGGACTTCTCAGTTGGTTCTGTGCCGGACGATTTCACAGGTGGTTTATGTCTGTGGAGGCGTGTACTGGAGCTACGATGGGTACTCGCATATATGCTGCTACGATTTCGATAGGGCTCTCTTTCAAGTTGTGGCATTGCCTAAAATGAGCCTCTCTATGCTCGAAACCAACAGCATTGCCTCAAAGAGCACGAGTTTGGGAGTTTTGGATGGCGCCCTTTGTGCGTCTCTGGTTTGCCCCGGTGATGGCCATGTGGAGCTCTTCGTCTTGGAGAGTGGCAGCGCAGGGCTGCAGTGGAAGAAGCTCTACGATGTTGAGACCAAGACTACGTATTTGGAGCATGCTGGTGTTCTGTGGCCTCGAGGCCAGTACAAGGCGATCAAATACTTGAGCCGCGGGGAGATCTTGATGCACGACTGGAGGGGGAAGTTTGTGATCTATAATCCGGTCACCAAGGAGGAGAGGCACGTGTGCGTGCTGGAGGATTCGCGCCTTGAGGAGGATCTGAGGAATGATGGGGTTGATGATCTGCAAGTCGTGTCTCATCTGCCGCGCCTTGGGAGGTTGAAGGAGGCCTTGAATGTGGGTGAGGAGGAAGTGCAGGTGATGAAAGCCTTGAATTTGTATGATGAAGAGGAAGTGCATGTGATGGAGGAGAGGTCGCCTGAAGTTGAGGAAGATGAATAAAATTTGTATATTTGAAGTGAATTGCAAAACTAGAATAGGAAGGTGCTCTGTCTCTGTTGTGTAACAGAGCCTTGTATTAAAGAGAATGAAATAATCTATTTTGTTCCAAATCAATTCCAGTTGTTCTTCAGCAAAAATCCAATTTACATACATAAAAATCAAGCCATTCTAAACATTATTGATGCATCAGTACACTACAAGTACTAACTAGACAGAATAACATACATACATAACTACATCGGATGGTATATTTCATATCTCTTTACGAATCAAAATGCTTACCACTGACCCATGGACTGATATGCATTGGCCCTCACACCACTAGAAGCTTCACAATTCATTACAATCTATGCTTGCTAATGCTTTTGGACCCTATCTCATACTCGCTTCCAGAGCTTCCGACATTATCCCCATCACCATTCTGCAACGAGTTTAAACTGTTGCCAGTCGCAACATCAGAAGTGTAACAGCCCCTCTCCAAAAGAACCAAACTGCAGACGAAGCCATCCACATCAAGAGAGCGCTGATACGTATCTGATCTATGCCCGCGAACTCCAACATCCTTAACTTGGCCTCCTTCCTGATCAACAGAAACCAAACGACCATCCTGACATACAACCACAACTTCACCTTGTTTTCTGATCCACAATGGCCTCACAAATTCACTGCCAATACTGCTAAAGTCGAAGCAGAATTTCTTACTCCAAGATTTCTCAACTCCATACTCTTGCATTACCCAAACACAAAAACATGGCTCTGCAACAGACACATTCCACAGAGTGAGAGCAAGACAATCCACATAGATGGCCAGATCCCAACTTCTAAACTGATTATCGCTCACAGGAAGAACTGGCAGCATCATAGTCCTAAAAACCTCAAGAGACATATCAAATGCCACAATCACATCATACAAATCCATGTATCGAGCAGTCCAATGTGAAGCTCCATTGACATAGACTTGGCGAGCACGACTACATATAACAGGATCAAGTTCTAAGCAGCTCAGATCTTTCCACACACCACTGCTCAACTTGTAAACCTCGATTTGGGGCCGTATAGCAAGATCAACATACGTTATTCTCACAACCTTATAGTCACTACCAACAGGATCGAACCCGAACCCTAGGTACTGCGTGAAAGAACCGTATGAATTGTAAATCATGTTAGGTTTTGCAAGCAGAACTGATTTCTTAACACTCGGATTCCACAGAATAATCGTGTTCATTAAATAAACTCGATCATCGGAGAGGCACAACAATCCGTTACAGCTACCGATAATTGTGAAAAAGGAATTCATGCTCTTAAACGGGAATTGAAATGCTGCGCGACGAGTGAACGATTCATCGTCCGAATACAATTCATAGCGCTCGGAGCTTTTGATGCAGCGCCGGAGCAGAAGTGAAGGAGCTACCTTTTGGGAAGAAGAGGCGAATTTCAAGTGCGATGAGGTGAATTCGGGGCTGGTGATGAGAGAGTGCCATGATTTGCAGACGGCGGTGCAGCGGAGCAGCGTTTTCACCGGCAATCGGTGGAGTATGTTGATTACGATCTCTTCGAAGAAATAATCCGCCATTTTTTGCTGCTCTTCGGCTGATCCGGTCACACATAAGAAATTATATATTCTGGGTCCCAATTTTTCGAGGGAAAACTGAAAAACCGGAAATGTTGAAGAAAAGTCATATCTGCTGTAGAAAATTGTAAATGAGGAAATGGTGTTAATCTGGAGTTGGTGATGAGTTTAATGACTGATGACTAATTCTGGAGAGAGAACGAGAGAGAGAGAGATCCGTTGTGTTGTTACTTGTGTGGAAGGATTCCCTATTCGAATGTGACTTTCTCAAAGTTACATCATAAGCTATATCTAAAAAAAAAGTTACATCATTAGCGTGACAAATGTGTATTTTATATAGATTTTTATCTTTTGTCTAACTACGGAACAAAGAAATTAGGTATTAGATTTTTTTATAAAATAAAATTATGATAGATAATTAGTAATAATTAATGATAAAATTATATATTTTTTTAAATTATGCTTTAAAAGTTTTAGGGGGACATTTGTCGCTTTCGAAAGACGCATGCTCTAGCGCCTGGCACCCGCCCGTCTCGCGTGTCCCCCCTGCCCACACTTAGTACTGTGGAGGCATTTTTTTAATAAAAAATACTACTAGAATTATAGTTCACTTTTTCGGATAATAAGTGTTCTATTTGAAATGAACTTTATTTTCGAACTAGTGTTTATTTCATAATATCATAATAAAATGATGTTAAACTTTTTATTTTTCGCTTATCATTAATATAGATTTTTTTTACTTTTGTGATTTTACATTTAATACTTATGGGTATTAGTAACAAGTAAAATTGCTCACGTGGAGAAAATATATTAAATACACTAATTTAATACTTATTTGATAATTTGCACCAATTAAATAATCTGACATCTACTAACAAAAACCTGACATATATTTTTTGTGATTTTATGATATATAAATTATTAACGACCATAAAATAAAATACAATAACACAATAAATAAACGGCCAAAACTTCTGTAACAAGAACGTGGATATGATCGATCTTATTACTGGATTACGCTTATTATACATATACTTGTTGGGATCCCCAAAAAAACTTCTTGGCATCGTGCATTGTATCCAACCGATAGCGGATTCATAACAAAAAATTTGGGAGCGTATCGTTCATATCATCAGTAACGCATTCCAATGACGTTGTTTAATGTCTTCTTCTTAAAATAAAATTACAAATAAGAGAGCGGTCATGACGTTTCTGGCTAATCTTTAGAAAAATTAGATCATTCTAACGATCGAGGGATCGGCCGACCTCTCCCACCCCTTAAATTTGTCACTGATTAACGTATATTGCTTGAATTGGCTACTATTAGAGAGGACACATGAGTGGACCTCATCAAGGTTCAATTTCATTAGGTGATGCAATAATATAATTCTAATCCCCATGAAATATAATAGAATGGGTCTATTGTTTGGACATGTATTGCCCCTAACTTACACCAGTGTTTGTATATACATTAAAAATATTATTTTTAGTTTAAAATACGTGTCAAATTAAATAGTCGTATACACAAAAATAAAATTTGTTTTTTTTTTTCATTTTAGCCACTTCTAATATTTATAATGGACCTTGATGTTTGTTAATTTGTTTTTTTATTATGACTTGTTAGAAATAATTTTTATTTTTATAGGTTGAAATAAATTTTATTTGAACCAAATTATTTATATATAAGATAGTATATTTAAATAATTCTACAAAAAGATAGTATATTTAATTTGGTAAACATAAACTAATTTGACTTGTGGTGGGGTTGGGTGAGTCTTTTTGGTCTGAATAATTGTGAATTTACTATAATATCATGAAATAAAATATTTAATCAAAATTATTTAAAAAATTCTTGCACTAATAAGCAAGCTGCTTTATTAAGTATGTGGTTCTGTTATCTGCGCATTAATTAAAAGTATGCCAATTATTGTGAAGGGGGTTTCATTACACTTTTCTTTTTAATGTCTTTGTATGCATGATATTGATTATAATATTAAACAAAAACTCAAAAGAAAATTATTCCTTAAAAATATTTAAAAATTGCAGAAAAGAAAATCTTTTTTTTCTTCTTCTAATCATCAGTTTCCTGTCACACAAATTATTAAATTAACACTTCCATATTTTTGCATTGTAAGAAACTCAAGAATGTGACAGAAATTAGATATATATTATATTTGTCAAGTTTCAAGACAGCAATCATGTGCCCTACAACCAATTTGTAATACAATATGCTATATATATTCTCCCAAACAAACAACAAGGAACCAAGATTGACAACACATGCACACCAAATGTTTATTTCACAACATAGATCTGTTCGTATATTAAATCAAATTGGTACACAAATTGAACTAATACACGAATACATGAACAACTCGTTCGTGCATTCGCGTACTCAAATTTGTGCATTAGGAGAGGATAAATTTAAACATTCCCCCCAAAAGGAGAATTTATTTTTCTTTCTTCGCTCTGAATCCAATTATTATCTTCTTATTTTTTAAAATTCTGAAAATGATACTCCCTTTATCCATCATAAATTGTCTCATTTTGATTCGGCGCAGATTTTAAGAAATTATTTGACTTTGTTGATAAATATGAATGAAAGTGGGTAGAAAAAGTTAGCGGAATATGAATCTCACTTTTATATATTATTTTTATAATGAAATATGAGTGGAATGAGTTAGTGGAGTTTGAGACTCATTTACCAAAAATAATAAAAGTGAAATAAGACATTTTATTATAGACATCTATTTTTAGTAAAATGTGACATTTATGGTGGACGAGAGAGTATTATATTGATATTCGTTTTGAATATGAAAATTTGTCTTTGTTTCAAATTCGAATTTTGTACTTATTTTAATACTTTATTCCAATATTAAATATACAAAATGTACAGAAAAGTAGGTGTTATGGAAGTGCGGTCCGACACTATTAAAGTTTGTGAACGCATCGTAGCCTGTAGGGGTAGGGGATGTGGCGCTGATGACGTAAACATATTCCCCATAATGCGAAAGTACCAGTATGTGTATTCTTGTTTATTTACGAAAGTCGAAAAACAATCTTTTTATGAAAATGATTCTAATAATATTTGTTATTAATATTTTTTGTAAAGATATTTGGAAGATTTGTATTATAGATCGTAGAATATGATGATTAAATAATCAATCTAACTTTGGATTGATAAAATAATCATCCAATTAAGTGATCAGGTGTGGACCAAATTTACCTATTACAGGTTTAATTATGCAAACAAAATATTCGATTAAATTGGACTATTTTATCAATCATGACTTATCGCTCAAATAAAATGCTTATAAGCTGTAAAAATGAAGCTCCAACAGCTTATAAGTTCTCCAAAATAAGTTCATCAGTCCCAATTCATTTATGATAAAACAATCTTTTTACAAAAATAACACTACTATAGTTGTCATTTTCAATATACACACTTCCAGTTTCATCTAATTTTCATTTTTTCTATCTAACTATGATTTTCTCTCTCTAACTCATAAATCTCTCTCTAGCTTATAATTTCAATTATTCGAATAATTTCACAACGTATAAACTTTTAGTGTATTACATCTTATAATTTTTTGAAATATCTTATAAGTTCAAAAAGCAATTATGCTACTCAAATAAGCTTAGCCACGCACTCCTTTAATAAACTTGCTCATAAATTAACAACATTGTCTTGTCTAATTAACAAATTTTATTAAATAAATTAGAACGAACTCTCATTGAGCATATACAATCCTAATTCAACCCTCCACTACTACTAAACTAGTACAATTAGTAAAGACCATGAACAATGTATAGTGATTATAAATCACAACGTAAATATTTCTCCATCAAATTTCGACGGGTTACATTCTAATTATATAAATATGTTTTACATGGGATCTTTAAATGTTCGCAGCACGAAGAAGCCCTATGCTACTATTAGTTGATTCTAGTGTATGGCTGCCAACTCTCGTTAGCTCGTGGCATGAGGTGTTGGTTAAGTCTCAAACAAGCGCGATGAACCTTCTACCATGTTGCTATTTTTTTTTTAATTACAACTCACACATTCCACGCTCACGCATCAGAATGGCTCGGAGCGCTTCATCGTCACCACATTACTACTCATCAACTCATATATAATTTAAACTATATTAGAAACCTGTCGGACTCATTGGATCAGAAAACCACATACATTTTTTGCCCCAAGTGGATAAAAAAAGCACGAATAATTTTCACCCGAAGCCCGCTCGGTCCTGGACCTATTGGACGGGCTCCGTAGGTCTAATTTTTTCTAGCCTAACTCAACCCAGATTCCGCTAAGCCAGCTCTAGCTCTAACCTAACAACAATGCACCGACTGTAACCCAAATATAAGTACTGGCGCATATGTTATTTCCATGAAAACAACTATTATATGATAATTATAGTAAAAAAACATACCATACATGACCAGAGACTCCGAACACTAAAAATCTAGAGCTTGTGCAGGAGAAGGTGAGCACCGTGCTGAGGTTGAGTAGTGATCAAACTGAGAGGGGCATGTGTATATGACGGAGAAAGCTCGAACGAGAAGCTCCTTAGAAGCATTGACACTGCCATTTTCGCCTCCAGCATCGCAAACGCTTGCCCAATACATATCCGGGGTCCCCAGCCGAAAGGGAAAAATATACCTGGACCCTTTTGCGCCTTCGCCACTCCTTCACTGAATCTCTGTGGATTGAACTCCATGGCATCGTCTCCCCAAATTTTCGGGTCGTGATGTAATATGACAATTGGCAATGAGAACTGAACTCCGGCTGGTATGGTAAATTTCCCCAACTTGGTTTCCTCACTGGCTCTCCGGCCAAGAGCTACTACCGGTGGATAAAACCTCAACACCTCGTAGAAAATCATTGTAACCTGCGATCAAGATCATCAAAGTAAGTTTACTCAAATACCAACAGAATTGCAATTGATTAAGTAGTTGAAGTGACATGGTCAATAAGATCAACATGTTTGATTGGAAACTACTTACAATCTTGAGCTGATTCAGACCATCAAAATCTGGTGTTCGGTTGCCAAAGACTTGCATAACCTCCTCCCTGGCTCGTGCCTGCCAGTCGGGGTATCTACTCAATAAAACCAATGTCCAAACAAGCAACACAGAAGTAGTCTCCTGCCCAGCGAAATAGAACAGCTTGCACTCCTCGACTACTTCATCTATGGTCATCCCGAAGCTCTTGTTACCACTTTCCTCGATTTCTTGGAAGTTGGACGCCAACAATATGCTTAGTAAGTCCTGATGGCTTGCTTCCCCTGTCTTCATAGCCTCAACCCTTTTGCTAATGAGACCTCGAATTGTTGACTGAATTTCTTTTTCAATTTGTTTCATTCTCCGGTGCCTTTTGGTGGGAACGAATCTACAGCATTGAGAAAACACATCACACATGAAAATGGAGAAGCGACGGAATGCACATTCAAAAGTTAGAACTACTATCTTTCTAGATCGGATCTAACTTTTGCACTAGAGATTTCAGTTGTTGTGATTCATATATGTTATTACCTCCATCCCGGAATATATATAGATCGCACAGCTTCCATGATGTGCTCAACCTGTTCTCTCTGAAGTTCAAATATTCTTCTCCCTTCTTGGTAGCTGCTACCGAATGCAGTTCTTGATATTGCATCGCTTGTTAGGTTTTGTAAATAAGGCCATACATCCACCTCATAAGATGCTTCTGATGAAACATTCTTCTCCCACGTTTTCAGAACTTCATCACAACTCAAATAGAAGGCCGGAATCATGAGCTGCGCCCCAGCAAAATTGTAAGAAAAAAGCAAACTTATCTCAGTACATTATCATGTAACAGAATCTTTAAGATGCTACTCAACCACAAAAACTTGAATAAGCCGTTTCATAAACCAGTAGATCATTTTGGCCTAAAACATTTCAATTTCTCAAATATAAGAGCACACAAAACAAAAATTTGCAATAGAAAACCTTCAATTTCTCAAGATGGAAAGCAGGGTTGATGATTTTCCTGTGCTTGGTCCATTTATCTTTCTCATAGCTCACAAGTCCTTGTGCAAGCAGCTTCGTCAGCGGATTCCGGTTCTCCGGCTTCAGGTACAGATAGCTCTTGGTCAGCACCTCCTTAACTAGCTCGGGATCAGTCAGGATAATCGAAGGCCTTGGTCCGAACCAAATAAACGACTCATTTCCTAGAGAAATCGATTTTAACCCAAACAAGAAAACAGGAAAAATCAATTTGATGCTGCAAGTTGTAATCTCAATTCAAAATAGCGTTAGCACTGTATGAGCATTCGTCAGAAACCCCCAAAAATTGATATACTCAACCAAAATGTGAAGAAAGCTCACTCAATAGAATGCAGTACTGTATCAGAAGCTGGATAAAATTTATCACTAGCCAAACTAAAAAATTTACATGAACTCACTGAAAATCATTGAATTATCAAATCTACAACAGTTCAATTTTCCAACATATGGTAACATAGCATCAATGATATCACTATAACCCTCATGTTATCAAATCTCTCTCTCTTTCTCTCTTTCAACATCCAATCAGAGCAGGATTCTTTTAAAAAACTAGAAAACCAACATTACCATATTTGTGAATAGTGTTGAGGAGAAACGGCAAAACTCTCTGCTTGATATCATCATCAAGATTGATGGGCTTGTTCCTTGCTTCCATGATCGACTGCATCATTTCCTTCAAGTCGCCATACACTAATTTGTAGGTATTACCTTTGAACCCCTGCTTCCTGATGGCTTCTCCCAGCCTCTTGGGCGTGATGTATGCCCAATTCAGCAATTTCCATGTGTATATCAACGCCACGAACGCCAAAGCAGACGCAAATATTTGATACACTGCTTCCATTTTCGTTTTTAATCTCTATCGTTTGATCGATTGTCTATATATATCTTTACTATTTCTATATATAGCAGTATTACTTAGTATGGTGGGTTTCAAACTTTCTTGATCTTAATAAAGAGACCCAGATATTTTTGGAAAAATTGGAGTTCGTAATTTCGAATTTTTGTGGCGGAAGAAGGAAAGCCGACGTTATCAAATAAGAGGAGATTCTGGCAACACGCGACAGCTTATCAGAACCGCAGCCTAGTGATTATCCTATATTACTTTACATGGGCTTAGTGGAGGGCCCAGTCAGATTTTCTAAAGCCCATGAAATAATTTTAACGGGCCCAAATAATATGGGCCTTTGTTTGGAATCCAGCACATGAGTTGAGTAGTAAATTGCGATTTTTACTCTAATAATAGAATTTTCGGATTAATGATTGAATTTATCATGTCATTTACTAATTCTATCAATATTATCACATTCTTTGAAATTTATCAATTTATTTCTAACCTTATAGCAATTATATAAATTTTATAATAATCTTTTCAAATTTTCAAATTTATTCTATCTTTTCAACTTGTATCAATTTTATCATCGGAATTTCACACCGACGATTGAATCGTGACACGACGTATCAAATGATATCCTTTTTTTCTAGAAAATAAGTCGAATACGAGAATATTGATATCTCACTCTAATTTTGTATATTTTTTATATTTATGTTTAATGTATTTTTAACTCTTTAGATAGCTTCCTTTCATCATTTGTTTCACAATTTTTTGTGTCTCAAGTTACCGGCCTATTCTATTATTGATTTAGTAAAATTGATTATAAAAAGAATTATTAAGAAAAGAATGGAAAAGGGCAAAAAAAATACTCCCTCCGTCCACAAAAAATAGTCCCATTTTTCCATTTTGGTCCGTCCACCAAAAGTAGTCCCATTCCATTTATGGAAACTTTCTCACAAT
>JAYDZE010427682.1:0-16555 GCA_034509125.1 Monilaria moniliformis | reverse complement strand
AAGAATAGTCTTGGAAAGCGGTTCTTGAGTGTCTCATTCCCTGTCCACTTGTCATGCCAGAATAGCGTGTTGGCCCCGTTTCCTACTCTCATCTGGATACCTCTTCTGGCCACATCCTGAATTTCCTTCCTAAAGCTTTTGAAGTTTGTAATCTGCCCCCATAAACTTGTTTGTGCTCTCTCATTTCCTTTATGAAGGTCCTTGGGGTTGTTAATACTGTGGACGGATTGGATGATTTCTTTCCACAGTGGTCTTTGATTGTCCGTGAATCTCCACCACCAGTTGAAAAGAAGGGCTGCATTTCTGACATGAATATCACCGATCCCTAGCCCACCTTGCTGCTTTGGCCTCTGAATAGTATCCCATGCAATTAAGTGGCCCCCTTTATCCCCGTCAGACTTACCCCGAAAGAATTTTCTTTGAAGCTGGATTATGTTCCTAGCCACCTTCTTTGGCATTCTGAATAGGCTTAGGTAATATATTGGAAGGTTGTTGAGAACCGCCTTAATCAGAACAAGTCTGCCACTTTTCAAGAGAGACCTCGCCTTCCAAAGTGCAAGTCTTATCTCGATTTTGTCAATGACTGGTCTCCATGTTTGCACCTTTCGTGGATTAGCAACTCGAAGCACCGTAGCAGTTTCTTGTAGTTACCAAGGATCTCAATGTCAGTGGGAGCAAAGATGATTGTGTCATCTGCAAACTGAAGATGGGTGATTGTTTCAGCAACCAGAAGGAATAAGAATGGAGATAACGGGTCTCCCTGTCTCAGGTCCCTTTGAAGATGAAACGGGGATGTGGGCGATCCGTTGACTAAGATAGACACAGAGGTTGTCCTAACATATTGCATAGTCCACCTGATCCATTTCCTTTCGAATCTGATGCCCAAGAGAGTCTCCTCAAATAAGTCCCAACGAACTGTATCATACGCCTTTTAGAAATCTAATTTAAGAATAACTGCCTTTTGTTTAGTTTTTTTAAGCCACCAAACCACTTCATTCGTGACCAAATCCCCGTCTAGGATTTGTCTACTCCTGACAAAGGCTGATTGCGTCTCTCCAATCAGGTCCGGTATCACGCTGGCCAGCCTCTGAACCAAGATTTTAGCGATGATCTTGTAGATGCTGCCGATCATACTGATGGGGCGAAAATCTTTAATGCCGATGGCTCCCTCCACTTTAGGAATCAACGTTACCCATGTGTGATTGATCTCATGTGGTAGTATTCCTGAGTCGAAGAATTCAAGGATGAAATCTCCAATCTCTTTTCCGATGACCTGCCACATTTCCTTGATGAACTTGAAATTGAAACCATCATATCCTGCCGCTCTGGATGCATCACAGTCTTCAAGCGCTGTTTTAATTTCCTTCCTTGACGGTCTCTTTTCGAGCATCTTCGCTTGATCCTTTGAGATCTTAGGCAGCAAAGTGTCGTCAAGATGAATTCTCGGTATTGCCTTCTGTGTGTAAAGATTTTTATAGAATCTGATCAGCTCCATTTTGATGGCTCTAGGTTTCTTGACTATTCGATTACCACTTTTGATTTGTTCGATTCTCGTGAATCTTCTTTTTCCAAGAGCCACTGCGTGGAAATACTTTGTATTCCTGTCCCCAAATTTGATCCATTTATCCCTAGATAATTGCCTCCAATAACTCGCCTTTCTGTCCATCCACAGATTCAAATACGTCTCAATTGCAGAAATCTTGGCTAAGTCGTACTCGTCCCCCAATCCATTGTCAATCTTATCTTGGGTTCGAGATTGTTCCTCTTCAAGCTTCTTGATGGCTGCATCAATATTTCCAAATGTTTTTTTGTTCCATTTCCTAAGTGGTTGCTGGAGAGCCTTTAGTTTTTTGGTGACGGGAATGGTCCCATGTTCTTCTACTCCTCTTTAACCATCTTGTAGAACCCTGGATGTGAAAACCCTGCATCGATGCTTCTAAAAGGTCTGAATTCTGGATGGGTGTTGGCCAAAGACAATAACAGAGGAAAGTGATCTGATATTGAGTTGGCCAGGGCACGTATCCATGTATCCGGAAACTTGCTTGCCCACTTTTGGTCAACGAACATTCTATCCAGCCTACTTCTCGATGTGCCCCTTGCCCATGTAAATTTCCTCCCAAATAGAGGCAAGTCGTCAATCATCATATCATCACTCCAGTGTCTAAACTCTCTGATGCTGGTTAAGCAACTCAAACCCCCATTTCTTTCCTCGACTCGCCTAACCTCATTGAAGTCTCCCATCAAAAGTAGAGGATGAGGTGACCTGGATCTGACAGCAACCAATAAATTCCGGCAACCTATGTGTATGAATTGTTGGTGTGGTGCATAAATATCTTAAATTGATGATGTGGATGACTAAGTGACGCATACGTGGATTACAATTCAATAAACAACATCATTTTGATTTTAGGAAGAAAAAAAAGACTTTCACTAAATGACGATGTCACTATCGTATTATTCACAATCGTCTTCTTCGTTATATCTTATTCCCCAACGCCGATCTCACCCCTCCAACTTCCCAAACACCAATCTCAGCCCCTATCCGACACCTATCCTACCCCCAACGTTACCCTTCGCCACCTCATCCAGTCACGACCCACTGTCCAAGCCTCCCACGGCGTCAACCGTCTCCCCTCAACAAAGACCCCTCCTCGTCGGAGCATTTTCTACAACCTCCAGCTATCGAAATCCGGCCTCAAAAATATGTGCAATATTCTAGCTAAGTGGAGAAGAAATAAAATAAAATAAAATCAAGATCCTACCTCCGCCTTCACTTTCTCCCACCACACCCCAAAAATGTCGGGGCGAGATTGGCGTCTTTGGCACTGACCACTACTTCAACATGAAGCTCAAGTACCAAAACCCCCGCCACACAACACCACCCCCGACGCTACTTCACCCTCGTCCGCAGCCACCACATGGAACAACCAAACCACTCTCCTCCCCGATCTCCTCCACCCTAACGAATCACGTCAATTATAGCAGAAAAGCCATCGTTGCGGACCACTTCTTCACCGGATTCGGCTGCAGAGCCTCCTGCTTCGGCAATAAATCAGCAGATGAGACGATGTAGGGGTGATTGTGGGAGAGTTTTGAAATGAGAATAAAAATAAACATTAGAGATATGTTGAGGGAAGGTCGTCGGGGATGATGTTGAGGGGAGGCTGTCGGAAATGATGTTGAGCGCCAGGTTGGATGTGGTTTCGAAGAAGAGACGGGATTGGGGGGTCGGGGGAGAAATAAAATCAACGAAAAAGTAAATGAAAAAAAATGTTAATTTTAACAAAAAAAATGTCGTTTTGTAGAGATACAAAACGACGTCGTTTAAGTCGTCGACCATTTTGTCCACATATGATTTTTCGTTGGCCACATCAGCTCCGGATTTTCCCAAATCAGGCTCAGTGGGACAATTTTGAAAAATGTATAAGTCATGATATTAGCGGCTGATTTTAATATTGCGGGACAGACCTGAATTCAACCAAATTTCATGGTTTTAACGGTATGTCGCCCTTGCAAATTTGATGTTCAGGTATTGTTGCGAGTCTTGCAACTACATTTCCTATAATATGAAACATTGTAGGCAAATGGTGCACAATTTATGAGATTTCAGAATCATGTTAAATAAATCTATCTCAAGTGATAAAGCTAAAACATCATAAGACTCTCCTCACTGAAAGATTTTAGATTTAAATCTCATTTATGCGATGTATTATATTTCTTATATTTTGGTGGTGAAGTCCCCGTGCATGCATTATATTATATTATATTATATTTAAAGAAAAATATTTTAGAGTCTTAAATATAAAGAAAAATAATGACCAATCTGAGAAGACGAAAATCTATTAAAAAAGAAGCAAAAAGCAAAAAACAAGGATCCATGCATCTCCTCACCGCAAAGCTAATTTTAAGATTCTTTTTGTTGCAATATTAAATCTGTTGAATATTTCTCGAGCACACAAAAGATCTAAATCCATACAGAGTTAATCTACCTGGATTTACCCCAGCCCACATGATCACAAGGACCACATATGTTCATAATATTCTATTTTTTTTTTCTGAATAAGCATTTTAATATTTATCACCAATTTACGATAAGCCAATATTGTCATACTAAGTTTGTAATATTTACCGATAAACAGAATGACATATGAGATCAGAGTAGCAATCATGGAAAATAAAATAATGGAAAAAAACGACATACTGTCATGATCTAAAAATCAAACAAAACTCGATACTTAATCAGTTCTCATATCGCTCATTAAAAGTTGATGTAGAAAAAAAAATAGAGTTTTATGATAACAATTTTAGACTATTTTTTATTTTAATTATTTACGTAAAGTTACCAGAACCCGATATTACGGATACCATCACCAAGATACTATCAAAAACTTTCTAACAAACCTTCACATTGCTCACCTGATTCCAAAAATTTGAATTATTGGCAAATGAAATTTAGATTCATGCTAAATTTCATATAATCAAGAAGATATATAGAATGGGTTAAAATCAAAATTTGAATATAATGTATATATTTATGTGTAATTAATTTCTAGGTTCAGCTAAAAATCAAAGCTCAAATTGTTTGGATCAATAAAGAATTCCCTCAAACTTGATAGATCAAGTTTTTTTTTTTTTTTTCTGAAGCGTTGATAGATCAAGTTCAATTGTTTAAGATTCAGCAAAAGAAAAACCAACTAAATAAATCTTACACAAATAGTATATTAAATTGGAGTCAAGTCGTTTACAGAACACTGAATTAATCAACTGAATAGTGCCAGGGTTTTCACAAGTTGGACTTGTTTATTAAGAACATTTCAAAGCAAAAAAATAATAATTAAATCGTCGTGTTGAATTAATTAGATTATTCATCCTCCCAAGTAAGTGCTTAACTTGTCGTCTTGTGTGAATAATGCATAATTAATTAACATCTTTTTCTTGATAATCTCAACGGCTATGTCGCTATCCACCAATCAGAGCGCGTCTACGGACTTAATTAAAGCAATTAACTAGGCCTAATACAGGTGCTTAAAATCCGAGGTCCCCACCATGTTTGTTACCTAAAAGATTAAACATTTTTATAGTTTGGAATAGCGAAATGACCGCTGATAAAGATGGGTAAGTGCATTTGCTAAAGTAAAAAAGATCCTTCATAATCGACACTAAGACTTATTAATTGCAGGCATGACCAGAAAATGTGGAGACTGCGGTTCATATTAAATATATATATATTATATTCTTTGATGTCATGGAAATTCCGCAGCAATTATGTTCGATGCACACTGGCTAAATCTAAGAATACTCGAGACATTTGGTCTGAAAAATATTCAATTTACCACTAAAGTGTACTAAGGGAACATATTTTTGTGTTATATATACTCTTATATAAACAATTATGGATTTCTAGAATTATATTCTTTTTATATATTACAATGATATATATCATTTTCGTGCCAATCGTATATCATAGAAAGATATTACTCCATGTTGGTCTTTAGTTCCAATACTAGGATTTGTATTTATACGAAGCAATGTTAACTAAAAATCAATTTCAACCATTGACTATAATTGTTGTAGAAAGTAACAGTAATGTATATGTAAAAGGCAATTAACATAATAAAAAACATCATTCATAGATTTTACTGTTGAGAAAATTTTCTATTATAACCATCCCCTCAAGATATATATTATATATGTCTTGCTTTTTGTGATGGGGATTAGATATTTGGTTCCCACCAACTTATATGCTAATTCTAAGCAAGTCCAAGGTTTTGCCAATCTGGATGCAATTATGTGAACCAGCTGGATTGTTGAGAGATCTAGGGTTTACATTGTAAAATATTCAACTTTCTAGCATAAAATAATCAGGGCTGTCTCCAACTCCAACCCCTTCCACTAATTTATTTTAGAAATTATGTGGATATAGAAAAATATGACATTGTTTTGCCAAAAGCTTGTACTCCGAACTAGGTAAAGGATAAATTAAACTATACTATATTAGAATAAGAGGTTAAGATTAAATTATGATTAAAAAACTATCTCATAACTGAAAACAGAAACAATATTATTAAGAAAAATAAATAGTATTCTTTGTTTAAATTAATAAGGTCAATCTTTGATTAATCATTTTGAACAACGAATTTAGTGTAAATAAATGCCTGGATTTCAGCATGATTCCTCCAACAATCATTTGATTGATTGGCGCTTATTGTTATTGGGCTTTTGCTTTAGAATAGGTGAACATATATATTTTCTTTATATTTTGCTTACGTTAGTTTATTCAATAAATTAATTCGTCTCTCTTGTAGTTGGCAGCTAATTTTACGTCCAAAAAGTGGGTATTGAATAATGTGTCATGGGAATCTATATATTAAATTACCCATCACATTTTTAGTCAGATATCGTAAATAACTTATGTCCAAGATGTCACGAAAAATCCACTAGTTAACTTCCTTCTTTGGTTCACATTAAGAAAGAAAAATATAAAAGTAAAAGAAATAATTCCATCTGAAAGTTAATAATGCGCAATCTATCTTGTTTGCTCCACAAGGAATATTCATTTAATCTAATTAATAACTGCTTTAATTTTGTTTTTGTTTAACAGATCATGTTAAAATATGGAATCCAAGTTTAAGCTGAAGTCGTATGCATATTGGATTATTTTCATTTTTCTTGATTTAAGTTACAGCTACATCCAGTATTTATAGGCCTATATCCACCTTATACATTGAAAGGAATACATTTCTGACTATCACACTGATTTGTGAGATTTGACTGATTCTATTTCAGGATGAGGTGAAGCTCGATTCTTGTCTTGATTTTTTTCGATTCTTGTCATTTTTACATTCTCCGTCAAATTGAGTAACATAATCATTGATACTTAATTTATCAAGAACTTCTGCAAAATTTAAGGAATTTACTATTTTTGTCAAAATACCAGCTAGTTGATCTTCAGATCGAACAAATGGCAGTTCCACGATGTCAGCTTCAATTTGTTCTTTGATAAAATGTTTGTCCACCTTAACATGCTTGGTTCGTTCATATCGTACTAGGTTGTCAAATATATTGATTGCAGTCTTATTATCACAGAATAAATGACGCGCTCCTGATGGAGTAAAACCAATTTCCATGAATTTCGTAGCCACATTACTTCTGTTAAGCCATGAGTCATTCCTTGAAATTATGCTTCTGTACTTGAGAGAGCAACCATTTTCTTTTTCTTGCTCTTCTAAGTAACCAAGTTTCCACTAGCAATGGCGAAATAGCCTGATGTAGATCTTTGGTCAATTAGATTACCAGCTCAATCTACAGTATGTAATAATAATATCATCCACATAAATGATTAAACAGGTCACTAGATTACCTCACTTCTTTAGAAATAGGGTGTGATCCTAATTGCTTTGTTGAAATCCATATCCTCTCACAGTATTTGTAAATTTCTCAAACCATGCTATTGGTGACTATTTCAGCCCATCTAGTGTTTTTTCAGCTAACATACCTCACCATCTCCAAATATACTTGAGAATTTAGGTGGTACTTCCATGTAAATCTCATTTTTCAGTTCGTCATGCAAGAAAGCATTTGTGACATTGAATTGATGAAGAGACCATTCTTTATTTGCTGCTACTGAAAGCAACACTTTGATTGTATTCATCTTTGTTACTGGAGATAGGATCTTTGAGTAGTAATCTCCATAAGTTTGAGTATATCATTTTGCTAGTCGTGCTTTGTATCTTTCAACCGATCCATCTGGTCTCCGTTTGATGGTAAACACCCATCGACACCCAACTAGTTTATTCCATTCTGGTAATTTACACTACTCTCGAGTGTTATGTCTCGCTAATGCATTCATTCCAGCTTTCATTGCAACTCTCTAGTGCTTTGACTTTAGAGCTTGCTCTACTGTGAGTGGGATCTCATGTTCTTCATATACAGCAGCCTCAAAAACTTTGGTTATCTCAGATAGACTCCATCTGGCGATGTTTGCCACAAAATATATCTATTTCAACCCTTTTTTTGGAGTGTATTGTTTTGGTGGGACACCTATCTTACTTCTCAGTGGAAACACATGTCAACTGTATCTCTTTCATGTTATGTATCTTCATCATGTTCTTTGATCTCAAGAGTATCATGTTAGGAGACTAAAAACTAAGGGTCTCAATAATTTTAAAATCTCTTACCTCAACTATCAAGACTGGAGAAGATTTGGGTACAAAGTACCTGAGTTCCGTAGACTATACGGAAGCATCAGAGATATGATCAGCAATACTGTTTACTTTTTCTGTTGGTTCTGCTTACAGTGTTAGACTTGACATTATTAGCCAGCTTAGTTCGTCTCTCACTCTCACTCTCCCCCTGACCGCTAACATAGTTGTGATAAAAATATGCGGTCTCAAGGAAGTCACAATTCATGGTAGTGAATATGTGACAAGATTTTGGTTCATAACAATGATACCCCTTTTGGTCAATCTCATATCCTACAAAAACACATTTAACAGCACATGAAAAGAGTTTGGTTTGCTCATGTTTGGGTATGTGGACAAAGATTGTACAGCCGAAGACTCAGGGTTGAAGGGTGAGGACTAAGAGTATGTTGGCTAAGTTGGAAAGTGTTTGGAGAGGTGTTTTAAGGTCAAGAATTTTTGTGGGAAGTCGATTAAGAAGGTATACAGAAGTGGCTAAGGCTTTGGCCAAAAAATATTTTGGAGCCCGTGATTTAATGAGCATAGCTCGGGTCATCTTAAGAAGGATACGACTTTTTCTTTCGACTACAATGTTTTGTTATGGGGTTTGTGAGCAAGTGGTTTGATATACTAACCCTTTGTCCTAGAAAAATGAATTTCATATAAGCCTTTCCAAACTATCTTCGTTGTCAGATCTTAGGGTTTGGATGGTTTTTTGAAATTGGGTCTGAATCATACTATAGAAGTGGGTAAATTTATGAAGATTTCAAATTTGTTTTTCAAAAAATATATCCAGATCATACAAGTGCAGTCATCAATAAAGAGCAAAAAATACTCGAACCCTTCACCTCTTAAAATATGTGGGGGACCCTAAACATCATAATGGATTAAATAAAATATTGAATCAACTCTAGTATTATTTAATTTAAGACTTGTCTAAGGCTTTTGGCTCAAATACAAGTTTCACAGTTCAAAAGTTGAGACTAAAATAACTTAAATTGTCAAATACCTAGTAGAAGGATATCCAAAACGTCGATGCCAAAGCCAAGCTTCCTGGTCAACAGCTCCATTAGCCAGCATCACAATATCTTTTTGAGCCATCCCAACAACGTAACACAGTCCGTGATGATCGATACCACATCTAATAATCTCCCCCGTCCTGACATCCTATGAGGATGCATTAGTACAGTACAATTGACTTCATCCCTAACATGGCTGATGGATAGCAGTTTTTATGATTGGGAATGAGCATATAAATAGTTGGATATTTTCAATGTAGGTGAGATTTTTATCGTTCTAGCTCCTCGAACCGGAGTCACTTTCCCACTAGCAGTGTGAATATGTGTTTTTTTGGGTTGTGGAGGTTCAAGAATATCAAATGCATCATATGTTATAGTATTGGTGCCACCACATTCGAATATCCACTCACTATCCTTAGTATTAGACATTTTTTGGTCTGTAAAGGTAATAGGGATTTTTCCTAGAGTTTTGCCAAGTTTTTCAAAAGACATAAGGGTCTATTTGTAATTTTCTCGAACCTAAAGGACTAGATTGCAATTTTCTAAAAACTGAAGACAAAATTACAAATTACTGAAAGATAGGGACCGAGTTGTGTTTTATCAAAAAAATGAAGGGTGTTGCAATATATTCAGAGAGAGAGAGAGAGAGAGAGAGAGAGAGAGAGTTTGGTCATTTACCTCTTTTTCCCTCCTCATTTGTGTCAATCACCATAGTCGTCTCCTTCATTGCACCATTCTCTGCGGCTCAGGTGGTTTTGTGGTGGGGAACTGGTAGGGGTGGTTATTATGTCAGTCGGTTATTGATTAATCGGTAAACGAACCGATTAAAGTCGGTTAACGGTTAATTGATAAGCGAAATTTTTAGTTTCGGTTCGGTTCAGGTTAGTATTTAAGAAAAAATTCAGATATCGGTTATCCGATAACCGATCTGAATAATAATATAGATATATATTACTGTTAGTTCTATGTTTAAAATGCACATATAGCCTAGTGGATAGAGTGTTGCATCTCATCCACAGGGTCACAAGATCAACTCATGGCGCTGACAAAAAGCTTCTTTTTTCTTTTCTCGCCTTCAAAGTGCCATCGCTTCCTTTTCTCACCCTCACAGTGCCATCCCACATCGGTGGGTAACAAAAGAGAAAGCAGATGTTGCTATTATAAATAGTGGAAGCCTCATTTATCTTTTCTCACCTTTTCTCCATCTCACATCGTTGGAAGAAGAAAAGAAATTGAGATGACTGTCATTATAAATAATGGGGCGTAACCTTTGATTTAAGTTTATATTTGGGCCTAACTATTATGTATTTTTTGGTCATTGGGCTAATTAAATTTCTCATATTAAGAAATATATTTAGTTGAAAAATTTTATTTATCGGTTATTTTTGGTTAACCAACTAACCGATTGGTAAGTAGTCTAGCGGTTCCGGTTCCTAGTTTATGGTTAAAATTTAGTCAATAACCGACAAGTCAGTTCTGTTAGTATTTGAACCGACCGATTAAGCAGTCCTAGGAATTGGTAGGTCATCGCACGCGATGATTGGGCGGTCCGGCGGGTATGTAATGGCGCCGGACTTGACGGTCGCCGCGTCCCCCGACGGCCTGGCTCCCCTCTTCCGCCTTCAATTTGTCTTCCCCCTTTCTACTTCCCTCCAAGTGGTACGACACTGTTTTGTGCACCAAAGTGGTCGAAGTCATCATGCTCATCGAGCAGGAGGTGTTTGAGGTCACCGAAAAAGTGGCATCGACTGAAGACAACGAGATCGAGATCTTTGCAGGTCTCGGTTGTTTTCTCACCTCTGCTTCTTTTTTTTTCCACCCTTTAACGATGACAAGTTGTCTTAATTGTTGATTGTTGTTGTTTTTGAATTTGGTTTGCTTTGTATTGTGTGACTAAAATCGAGATGTTCTCAATTAAGGTTTTGAGACTGTGTATTTGGTTGACCTCCATTGTTGGATTTTTTGTATTTTTTTCGTTAGTTTTTGAGATATATGATGAGACAATGAACAGTCTCTGAGACCGACACTGCTATGATACCATGTTAAAACATGAAATTGAAATTTGTGCTATAAACTTCTAAATTGTATTCATATTGAATTATTTTGTATTGCTTGATTTGAATTACAGTTACATACAATATTTATAGCCTATCTACCTTATACATGAACATGAAGACATTCCTAATTAGTACACTAATTTTGTGAAATTTGATTTACTCTATTTCAAGATGAGATGAAGCTAAATTTTTGTCTTGATTCTTGTCATTCCAACATAACAAAGGCGACAAAACCAAAGTGCTTTTCGCGAAAATATGGCGTACGTTAGAAAGTTATAGAAAATGCAAACGTATATAAGGAATATAATGTTATTTAAATATTAATGAGTGGATAGGGTTAGGAGAATATTTAAAGAAAATGGAATCGTTTACCAATCAATTAACATAATTATTTTAAGTAATAGTCACCGATATAGAAACTCTTTTTAGTTTAGTTACTCTTTTGATTATTTATTTGTTTGTTTATTCATTTATTTATTCATTTCATGATGCTTCTGATCGCTACTACGAAAAAATTGCATATTAGCGAGTCAGTGACAGAACTACTTTCCAAATAATATTAATAACAGATACCTCAAAAAAAATTAAGAACAGACACAACCAGAGCCCACGCCACCAAACATTCGTATAAGAAGTACTCCTTATTCCAAAATATAACTTTTAAAAGCCACTGATTAAGTTCAGTTTATCTACAATCGTGCTCTACAGAAAGTTCAAAGTTCAAACTACAATTTCAATATCAATCATGACAAAGAAAATGTATTTCACAATGCCCATCGATTTTGGATTCTAAGTTAGCGGACTTCTACCAATTTTCATTATTAGGAATGGAAGACAAAATTTGGATTAATTTTCTTTTTTTTGGGGGGTATTATTGGAATTTTGGAAATATGGATTTCACCCGTTTTAAAATTAATATTCTCATCATATATCAATTAAAATTCACTACTATTTCATGAGGTGGAAAAAAAAATCCACATGCAAGTGAAATTGAACCAAGACCTCTCGCTAAGAAGAGTCTTGTGGTACATCAACTTAGCCACTTCAGCTAGTCTCATTAACATCAAATTGATTCTTTTATTTTCTCAATAGTATACTTTTCCAAGTTCGAACTGGCCATGATTCAAATGATCAATGGGTCAAAGGCCCAATCTTTTAGCCCGTTGGTCACGAAATCACTTAGTTGAGATTACATGTTAGTAGATCTTTCCTTAAGCCATTTATTGCAGTTTAGTGTGATTCTTGGACTGTGACACGAAATCACTAATACTTCCAACAACATGAACATAATAAGTTGTTGTAGCTATTAACCAACGTGGGTTTGAATGTTTTTTATATAGGGCTAATTGGTATCAAAGTTTGTATAATACACATGAATTTCAAAATTTGAATAACAATGACATCAACTATACTTATCCATTTAATGTTTCAAAAGAAAATAGAAACAATATAACATTCTTTTGTAAATTCAGAAAAATATTGTTGAGGTATGAAAGTGATTATATAGAATAAAATTTTGAATTGATGCTGATAGTTTGATATAAAACACTTATAAATTACTATTTATTTCATTTTATTGCTCATTCTGAGGACATATCAATCATACAAAATTTCATTTCATCAAAGGAAATCAAAATTGTAAGTCGATAATTAAGATCAAACCCAACTTTATGAAACCTATATAGGCTATAGCATAGTTCTATGAGTATAACTATGAACCCAACAAAATGAACAAAAAAGGAAACAATGAAATCAACCATGGGACTAAGAAAAGTTGATAAAAATGAAGATTGAAACAAAGAAATAATAGAAAATTAGGAAGGTGGATGTTTTGAAAAGATTGCATTAGGGTGAACATTACTTGTGTCACGGTTCCCGGATCCAGATTCACTTTGTATGTTTATTACACAATAACTCAATTAGAATAACTATAGATCCCAGAATTCCTGAGAGAGTGACAGAGAAGGGCAGTGACAGAATGACAGTCCATATGTAAGGTTTTGGCAATGGCAAAGGTGCTACCTGGTTTTGTCAAAGCGAGGCGTGAAGAATATGCTGTTTGGAAGACATCGCTGACAGTGTGTGGACAAGGGAGGAAATCGAGTTCAACGCAACATCCAAGGTCTCTGCCGAACAACCAGGTCTTGTGAATCTCTTCACCTGCCATTTCATTCAGCAACGTAAGGATCAGATAAACAAAAAATAGTCACTTTACACGTTCCCAAAAATTGAAACGCAAGGCATTATAATAATAATAAGTTAGACTCTTTGTAAAAACTTAATCGAATATCTCATAGAGGAGAGCTACATGAAAATACGATTGAAGAGCATGGAAATCCATATGAAACAAAGTAATTAATCTCATGCAATTTAAGACAATATCATAATTGGCAGGTCTAGTCATAACTCATAAGCATTTTACCATATCAACATAAGACTGCAACTCCTCGAGCTTTTTAACATAATCCTGATTGTGAAAGCTAGAACACGATTCCTTCAGCTGCAGCATTTCGTCAATTATGATATCATATTTAGGTTTTCCGTTCTCTGCACCAAATATGCTGCAATCGAACACCAAAGGGGTAAATGAACCATGGCAAAATACCAATGCTACAAAAACAAAATAATCTGCAAAACAAATTTTTTGCTTCACATAAGCACCCATTTGGCTCTGGATTGTATGCAGAGACCTTAACTATGAAGGAAATTACAACTTTGAAATTCTAATGAACTCCCACAGTCGTGATTATATGGTGATTTTATTCCTACAATCCTTCAGGCACAAGCGATGAAAATTAACTTTCTCTACAGTTTACTTGATTTCAAGCAAACCTAGAAATGAATTGGAGTCTCAAACAAATTATATGAAGTGGATCTTTGTTTGTCTAGTGTTGATCAAATGCCATTTTCTGTCTCAACAATCATAATAAATTTTAGAATCACTAATTACCTTTTTTTCCTATATTACAACACGTTCCCAGGCCCGCCAATTCAGCCTGACTTGAACTACAGAGAATAAAAGACCACAGCTGCATGAAATAATTCTAATACAGCATATAGAATACATCCAATATCCATAAATTTTGCCCTCCACACAAAAAGCTATTTCAGGGTCATTTCTAAATTCTTGACATAGATGCCTGAATATAGCATTCCTAAGTATATAAAGAAGAAAGCAATTCTACACATCCAAACGCAGTCAAACTCCAGAACAGCGAAAGATCTACTCTCATGATTGGGGTAACCTATTATATTGCAGAAAATAATTCATCTTCTAGAATTAAGTGCAGAAAAGATCAAATTGACAAGTTGCAAATGCAACTAGTTTTCAAAGAAATGAAATGAAAATTATATAATAGAGGATAAATGTCAGGAATCCAACTCAAACCATGTCTCCGAGGGTCGATCTTTGTCATCTAGATGAGGTGCACCAGATTCTTGCATGACAGATTCTAGAGCAGCTTCATCCTGACAGAAATCAAATCTCAAATTGAAACCCTTCAAAGCCTTTGATATTTAGCACTCGGCAGTCAGCAGATCAGAAGTAAACTATCTAAGGATAAGGAAAACTCTAAGATTAGATAATTGGAGAAAAGCTACTTGTTCCACAAAGTAGCTCTAGGTTCAGGTATTCTAATTACTTTAAACTGATGAAGTAAAGACCAAATAAGAAACGAACAAAATATGTGGTTCAGTTGCTGTCATTCGTAGAGAAAGTGCCAAGAAGAGTATATTGTTGTTATTTACCTCTCTAAGAACCTCCACTTATCATGGTGTCAATTTCTAGATCATGTTCCTTCCACTTTGAAAGATCACTCATCTACTTAGTTGCATTTCTCTGTTCATTCTTTCACCATATTGAAGATACTCCTCAAATATTCATTTTGTCACCACCATACTCATCTATATAATTTTTGCAAATGTGTGGTCAATTTCCTTTCTCGAATATCACTTCAAATACCACATCCTATTGAAGCAATAACAACTCTTGATGGAAGAGAAGATAATTGACATTAGAGACACAGCTTTAACCATCACTACAGCAACCTCCACCTATTTTTGTTATGCAGCAAACAGATGATAATGCTGTAAGCTGTTGAATCTAAGTATCTATAATTTCAATTTCTGTGCTCCATTAATTATATAAAAACATGTTACTCTTTATAAATTTTTCTTTTTTTTCAACTGAAAATGAAGTCCACACGCGAGTGCAGGCATGTGTTCGAACCAAGTCCATTTGATAACCATGAAATTCGTCAAACTTGCACAAATTAAATTAACAAGACTGTGCAAGTAAAGTAATTGAATTACCTGGTTTTGGAAATTGCAATTACGCCATGAGTTCATATTCATTGAGCCCTTAATTGCGGGGGAGCACATCTATTCGGTGATTACACACACAGATGGAAAGACCCTCTGCACAAGTTTGCTGGAAGATTGTTCGTTGCAGAACTTGGAAGCTACACGTAATCGCTGGATTACACACTAAACTTTTTTCTTTTTCTTTTTGGTTCGTTGTTGTTGGCCTCAAATTCCCAACTTTTTGATAGAGAATTTTTATCTTACATGACATGTACTACACTTTATATCTCACGTGATAAATGCAGAGTCGGCCCTTCTCATACTGATTGGTCAGAATACAGATAAAATACTTTAGAGTATTCAATCAATTGAACAAGGAAACTCCATTGATTCACAAGAATGCAAGAATTCAATAACCAAAGGGAAATAAGCCAAGAACGACTACGAGTATCTAAATTATTAGTGTATTTTAATTGTTAATGTATGTCTTTTGCTTCTGTTTACCTGGACAATTTAATTAGTCATATATATGAGATTTTATTATGGATTTAGAGTTAGATTTGGATAAATGAAAAACTAGAGTTTGTTATCTCTTTTTTCGTGTTCTTCTAATATTTTGATATTTTTTTAATTTTAATCAACGGATTAGATGTTTCATTCATAGAAAGACAAAGGCTTAGAATTGGTTTACTAAGTCCACGAGTGTAACGCAGCTTATCAGTGGTTGTGACCAAAATGTTGGAATCGAAGTTTGACCAATAATAAATATGGTCAAAACATTTAATTTACTGAAATTAAATGTTATAGTCTCATTCTACGTTTCGAGTAGATGCCCGTATTATATTTATTTTCTGAAATCTGATTCCTGCTGAGTGAAAAATAATGGGTTGAAGTTGGTCACTAGAGAGCTAAAAGCCTACGGATTAATTAAGTATTAATTGTCCCACATTGGAGACGTAAACCTTATTAATTAAGTATTTAATAAGGTGGATTACTA
>JAYDZE010427571.1:0-16556 GCA_034509125.1 Monilaria moniliformis | reverse complement strand
AGTGGTATAAGTTGTAAATAAATTGATGTTTAGGGGTATTGTATTGTGAGAAAGTTTCCATAAATGGAATGGAACTAATTTTGGTGGATGGACCAAAATGAAAAAATGGAACTATTTTTTGTGCACGGAGGAAGTAATTATTATAATTATATTATTCTTTTGTTAGTATAAGTTGGGCAGACGTTACTTTCGGTACTCAAACAGAAATGGAGCATAGCTGCCATTTTCAAGGTTACTCCCTTTTCTAGGCTTCAAAAGACAACCCCCTCCTCTCTCTCTCTCTCATCTCCCAAATCCCAAAGCGCCCTCTATTATTCAACCTCCGGCGACCTTTTCACTTTCTCTCTCTAGAAGAAAGAGAGAGAGAATCTTATTCACTAGTACTGGTGCTGCTTTCAATTAAAAGAGTGGTGCTTTGATGGCACGACAAGAAAACCCTGGAAAAAGCTTTCCCCTTGTTTCGAAACTGCCATAACTGCCTTATTCAACTCCATCATCACCATTCTGCAACCAAAGAGTTGAATCATTAATGGGCGTGGTAGAAGAGGGATGGGGCGGTTGGGCGCCGGCACCGGGCAGCGCTCCGCTCTACATTCAGAAAGACGACCACTGGACGCACTTCGACAACTCTGTGAATGCGGTGTCGTTTGGGTTCGTGGCCACCGCCATTCTCATCTCCATGTTTCTTGTCATGGCTGTATTCGAGAAGTTTCTCAGAACCACCTCGCCCGCCGATGGCCGCCGCCGGCACTCCGTCATTGAGGCCCAGAATCATATTGCTGCCTTCAATGCTAAGCTCGGCTACCCATCATCTCCTAAAGTGAGTGCATCTTCTTGGATTGTCTAACTTCTCTCCCTCTCTCTAGAATAACTATGAATTGTGGTGATTATAACTTGTTAGAAACCTTTTTCATGATATGGTTTTTGAAAAAGAAAAAGTGCATGTGATGGTGCAGTGAGAATAGAGCAGTAGAGTCAGGATATTTTGGAAAATGGTCCCTGGTTGCATTAATGAGAAGTGTAGCTATTCTATAATTCTACTATAATTCTTCTATAAATAAATATAATTGTTCATTCGATTGGACCCATCACAAACCTACATTTATGAGAAGTGTGGCGAATCCCTGTTGCGGGTACAGTCCTGCCAACCTTCAAATTCCTTTGTTTTTCTCTTGCTCACTATCACTATGGGGCATCTGCTATAGACAAACAGAGCTCCCCTATTGTAATCTGCTGAATTTTGAGAGTTGAAAAAACAGTGTTTCTAATGCTACTTAGAAAATATGACATTTCTAATCAACATTTAACATTTTACACTATATATACATTTCTTTCAAAGAAGGTAAATATGTATTGATTTGCTGCAGATAAGTGTAAATGCCAGAGAAGTATCGGTGGTGATGCCCGGCAACAAGATCCCGACCTTCATCGCGCATCCTGCTCCGGTGCCCTGCCCACCGGAGCGACTGCAGTGGCCGCCACATCAACTGCTGTGATGGGGAATGCACATTCTACCATTGCTTTTTGTGAAATGGGATCAGAGTTTGTATTTGTCTCTACTCTCATCTCATCTCATCTCTTCGAAAACACACATTTTCATCACCTCTCTCTCTCTCTCTCTCTCTCTCTCTCTCTCTCTCTCTCTCTCCATGTATTAAACTATCTCCCCATTTCCAACCAATTGGATTATCTTCAATTTTGATTTCGACATATGTTTTGTTCAACATCAAATCCAAAAATAACTGAAATGGGTTGGATCATGATCATAGTCATGGCCTCATAATTATATCCCAACACTGACAGCAAACATGCCCTTGTCCGGACTCCATGTGAAACAAGGGATAGGATTGATGCAGCCTGCCCCATTTTTGGATTGGTGTAACTAAATCACAAATTTTGGATATAATTGCAAATTAAACCCAATTTTTGGATTGGTGTCCTTTTTTCTGTGTGAGTTTCGGGAATATCCCCATTCATGGGTCCGAGATCTACATCTATTAATTGAAAGGTCCGAATGATCAACTCTGCAATCAGTTGTTAGAATCAATAGGTCTTCAAATTGTTCATTTGAAAAAATGAAAACCCTTCTTATTGGATGATCATGATACTTTTCGAAAATGGAAATTCTTGATCAATGGAGGAACGCCCTTTTTTGTTCAATAAGACTCAACCATTTAACATGTGGCAAATAAGATCCCCTAAATATTTCGGCCATTGATAATATTGACGTGACACGAATTATCTACACGTAAACTAATTTTCGAATCATTTTCTCAGTACACATCCTTAAATAAATTGTGTCATGTCATTTAATCAATGACAAGAGAGTCTAATTTGCTATAAATTGAACATTTGAGTCTTGATTGTAATGGTTCAAACAATTCTCTTCTTTTTAATCATATTTTGTAATCCATAATATTCAAACAAAATATTCTTAACAAATCTTTCGATACTACTTATCCATATATATTTAATGTAATAAAATGGTTGGTCGAGAATTGTACGTATTATTAATTTTAGGGATAATTGCATGTAAAATCATAAAGAATAGGTCAATTCTGGTTTGTCTCGTACCTTTCAAAATTTGAATGATAAATCACAAAGTTTTGAAAATTCTCAATTGTCCCATTTGACCAAATTAAATTACAAAGTTTAAAAAATTCTCAATTGTCCCATTTGACCAAATTAAATTACAAAGTTTAAAAAATTCTCAATTATCTCATCTGACTAAATTTGGGAGAAATCGAAACTGAGTTGGCAGACCAAAAAGCTTGTGGAATGAATGACCGGTTAGCAAAATGACGTCGTATTGTGAGGCTTAAGTCGACGAGAGACAGCGAGAGTGGTTACACTTCTTGAATCGTCAATTACCTGTCTTCGACAGGATTCTATCAGATGGGACAACTGAGAATTTTTAAAACTTCAAGATTTGTCATTCAAATTTTGATATATTTAGAATTTATTTATTTAACATTTTTTAATTTCTTTAAATTTATTTTATGTACATCACATGTGGCATGTATGTTGCTAGACTGCTAGTAATAAAAGCATGGCTGCGATGAAGCACGTTGAAAAACGAGCGTACTATAATCCTAACTAGTAAATTGGGCATATGATGAAGAAAAGAAAAATATATCCAAATGTGTGTGTGCCCAAATCTTTCGAGGCAGGAATGGGCCTTGATAAGATAAAAGAGACTTGGCGATGAGGACAAAACTGTAATCATCCTAACAAGACAAGATTACATAATTCACCCACAACAATCTTTGAATTTTGAAACCTCCAAAATTCATCTTCCCACTCAATTCCCATCATTGGATTCCACCAAATCTAACATGTCGGAAAAAAGGTGGAGAAAGAACCATCCAAGCGGCCGTGATTTGCGAGCAAATCCTCCCAATGAATCTCAGATTTAATGCTATAAAACGGCTCTTCCACCAACTGAGACAAGCTTTAACTAATCACGACAAACCATCATATATCCCTCTATATTTTATAATTTTTGCCTTCACAACATTTTGCTTCATAAATGGAGTTTTGTGGATTTAAAATTGAAATACTAATATAGTAACACATAACTTTATTATTCTCGAGTTTTAATAAGGGCATGAGTAATGCGCGTCTCGCGGCCTATTCCGGAGGAGCGAAACTAACGTGAGACGTGTAGTAAGTGAGGTGGCGGGACGGGTCGCGCAACATGGCAAGAAATAAAATGTGACAGAATTCTGATCAAGCTGGCGGACTTAGAATAGGAAGTTACAAAATTGTATGAATAAAGTGAGGAAGCCTTTTCCGCAACTAGTCGCCGAATAATTCATTAAAATTAACAAGTTACCTTTGACTTTTTATTTACAGCGCAAACAAACTAAGGCATAATTCCGAAAGTACCCTACCGAAGCTCCAAAATTACACCCTCCATTACAGAAAGATAAAACACTCTAGGGACACAAGCGGGTTTTCAAGCGACTCGTTACTCGCATTCGTCGGTGCCCACCTGCTATCGCCACTCTCTTTCCCTCCATCAAACTTCCGGATCTTCTCCGCGGATCCGGACGCGACCCGACCAGGTGATTTACCCGGCTCCGCGCGCGTCACTGGCGACCTCGACCTTCTCCCGGAGCTCTCCGCACTCTCCCTCCTCCTCCCATATCCGGATGCGGGTAAGGGTCGAACCCGACCCGGAGAGGGATCGGCCCTCCTTGCGGGAGATCTCCCCACCGTTTTTTCTCTATGCATCTCGCCGGAGAATGGACGGTTCCTTAACCTCGCCGGAGATCGCTGCCGGAGCTCACGCAATTCGGCTCTTCTGTCGCCGTTGCGCTCCTTCTTATCCGTGACGGACGTGGAAGCGCTGACGCTCTCACTGAGCGTGCTGCAGATCTCGGATGCCTCGGACAGGTCATCGGCTGTGAACGCCATGAACGGCGGCTTGCAGGCGACGCCGTTGTGGCGTTCCTTATATTGCAGCAGAGGCGCTGACTTGATGAACGGGCTCTCTTGTTTGCCCTGGAAATTTGGAATTAGAATTGGGGGCGGCGGGGGTTTGGGGGTTTCGGAGAGGACTTCTTTGACTTTTTCTTCTTCGGCGAGTGGGTGGCTGGGTGGCGGCGATTTGCTAAGGCCGCCGTGTTTTGTGGTGGAGGTGGGAATGTGGCCGGTTTTTTGAGGTGGCTTAGATTTATTTGTGCTGACGCAGCAGCCCATTGAAGATTTTAGGTGTTTAGAGGGGAGTGTAGGTGGTTTTCACATGGAGCTGCGGCGGCGATGTGGAATGATGAATGAGAAGTAGTTGGGTAGAGATTGGGAGAGTGAATCTTGTGAATTTATGGGGTTCGAATGGAGGCCTTCTATGGTTGGGAATAGATAATTAATAATTTTAAAAGTAGAGTTAGGAAATGGACGTTGCAGTCTGTATTTAATTGTGCATGACGTATTTTGTCCACTGCGCCAATAGGATTCGTGGATTTCGAGAGGCAAAAGAATTCAGAATGATTAGAGCTCACTCTTGTAGAAATGAAGAATCATCATACTTCATTTAAAGACTCCATATTTACTTTTCCTTTTTATCATTTATCACTTTTAATTTTAGAAACTTAATTGTTTTCCCCTCTCATTATTCGTGAATTTCAACTTTTATTTTTTATTTTTTTATTTTTATATAATTTATAATTAAATATATATAAAGATCATAATTAAATTCATTTACAAATAAAAAAAATATGAATTTCACTAAAATTAAAATAAAAAACTACATAATCGAAGAAAAACTACAACTACATTAAGAGAGTCTCAATTTCTCCTCGAAACTTTGCAACAAATGGCGGTGCTTTAGATTTCCTTCCTCGTTCATATGAAATGTGTCTTTGTGAATGGCTTTGTAATACAAATTCCACAACGCATTCTCGTTCGTTTTTTCCAAGTGTTGTTGTCTTTCCCTTGAGATCCTCTATCACACTGCTTGTGGTCGGCGCCTCCCTCTTTGCCTTGCGTTTAGCCGTCTTATCCAATCGGGTGGCTCTTACTCGGCTCCACACCAACGCTCTCACCCGCATTGTCACTCGTAACGATATTGGTGCCCCCGCTTGTGGTGAATTTACCATAGAAGGTGGTTTCGTTCTCTTTGATTCAGCCACTCCGCTATCTACTATTCCAAATGATGGTATATAGTTTGGATCGAAGACTAGAGTGTTTGGATCGATTCCTTGTAATATAAGATATTGAAGATATTATTGAAATTGTTTGGTACGTCGAACATAGTGGAATTTAAAAAAAATGAAAAAATTATGAAAATTTTGAAAGATAAAATGAAAAGAAATTCAAAAATAAGATAATTTTGAGATGTGAATGAAGTGGAGAAGAAGTGAGATATTTGTGGAGGGGGTGAGAAGAAAAAAAAATTAAAAAGGACAATTGAAAACTGAATTTCGATTATAAATAATAAATAAATAAATAACAATAATATTTTAATCGAGTCGCGCTGCCAGTACATGTACAACACACGACACGCGATTGGCCAAGACAGCCGCGTTTATTGCACGTGGGCGTGGCTAGCACGCTCGGGCAACCGGCCGCAAATGCGCGCGTACCCGACGACCTATATATATATATATATATATATATATATATATCGGAATTAGTTTTATTATACGAAGCAAGAAAACAAGAACGTGTGTCTTTTGAGTGGTCTCAATGGCCTCATAATCGCAATGGTTATAAATTGTAATAATAGTATAATCGCATGTTCTCTCTAATATTTTGTATAATAATCACATGCATCAACGGAATGCTATTCGCCTTTGTCCTTTTTAATTGTTGTTTTCTTGTGAAACACCTGTGGTAGGCCTTCATCATTGAATCTATCACTCAGCATTACTAAATTGTACTCAAATCTAGTCTTGCTATATCTATATCCCAATTCACATCACAATTCTAACTCATTATTTTCATTATATTTTATTTAATATTATAGTTCCACTGAAAAATATTTCGCTTAAACTCATTGTTCCGAATTAGTGAATTACACTTTCGAGATGTACGTATGTGTTCCATATGGAATTTCCAAAGAAGTCGTCGATTTGTTGATTGAAAGGCTTGCACGTTCATAAGGCAAAAAAATGCTGCGTGGACGTCCGCAAATTTTTATTTAACATTGGGTAATGTTAGTTAGGTATTAAATAATATTTTTAACTTATAATTATAATATAATTAAATCATAATTATTTTGAAAATGAGGTCGTTACTAGGGGCGGAGCCACCTTATGCCAAAGATGGGCAAATGCCGCTTCTCAAAGGTTCAAAATCTAATGAAAAAATATCACAATTTACTTTTATTTATTACTAATTAGTATCAGTTATTTCTCCTAATTTGATTTATGAAATAATTCAATATCACCGGTAAGCCGATATGGTCGCCCCTCCCCCAGTAACCGGATATGCCTTTGTTGCGGCTCGAAACTTGAAAATTTTTGCTTCTCTGGAAAAAATAAAGTTTGAAGAAATAGTATGTGCTAGGATCCACCATTGTTGCGACTCATAGACTGAAAAAATGTCGTGCAAATATATGTTTTGAAGTTACCAAATGAGACTTTTCAACCGTAACTCTTAGACTACGCCCCTCCATTTTCAAATTCTTGATCGGCCACTGCCTAGGAAATTTTTTGCCACCTCCTATATAATTTTCTGAATCCTGCCTCTAATTTTTACACTGTGAGACGTCCCCATGATAGGCCCTTCTTTTTATAATTACTTAACGCTATAAACATGAACAGTATAATAACTAAGACAAATCAGGAACGAAAATGACAAATGAGCATAGCTTAATGGCATGATAAAATTATCAAGCGTCCTCATGATTTACTGCTTTTAAAATTGTGTGGTTTTATTGTTTTTTTGGGGGGAGGAAGAACGGTAAATTTTATTGCTCTTTTTCAACTTCTAATTTCTACACGTTTATTTTGTTTTATTTAGCTTTTTTACTTTTACAATCATTAAATCTACGGCTATTTAATTGAGAGTAACAAATTAGTACCGATGATTTTACTGCTGCATGCGCATGGTACATTTTAACTCTTTCAAATGGTACATAATTAAAAGGGTAATGGATCGATTTTGTCCCATTATTTGGGGCGTTTATTCGAAAATATCACACAGTTTAAGTAATTACCATTAGATATTTAGATATTCAACGTCTCATTTTCGGAAATAAAATGTCCCGTAAAAAAATTTCGACGATCCAAGAACTGACATGGTAGCCGAAATTACACGTGGCTTCTTTACGTGGTTTTCTCTACGTCTCTCTCTTCTCAATCTCCCTCTGCAATATCTCTCTCTCACGCATCTTCGGCCACTGACTGCGCTTATGCTCGTCGTCGCTCCAATTTTCATCTCCATTTATCCACATTCTCACTGCCGCTCCAATTTCCAACTCCACAATGATGGAGTGGAAGTACGAGTTTTTCTCGGCTTTGAAAGAGAAAATGGTGAGGGGCTAAAAGTTGGGCGAATTGGCTCTGCAGAGCTCCGACTCCCTCCAATTTCGGCTCGAGCTGCTCGAGGTCCAATTTGAGACTTTTTTTCCGCATTTCTGTGTGTAAATTTTGTAAGAAAATTGATTGTCGTTGTTGGTTGTGAGAGTGAGATGGGGATATGTAGAGTGAAAACTGCTTTAATAATAGTTTTCAGATCCAATTTGAGGTAGCGCCCCCAATTCGGTAGGCGGGGATTGGTGTCAAGGGCGTTGCAGAGAGTGTTATTGCTCACGAATTCGACGAGGAGGAGGTGGAGCTATTGTAGGAGAAACCAAAGAGATTGACAAGCGTGAGATTGTGGAGGTTGGAGAGAATGTCGATTTCAATGTCGACTTCGTTCAGATTGTTGTGGGAGAGGGGTGCAGTAGATGGTCGAGAGGGAAAATGGCGTAAAGTGGTAAAAAATGAAGAAGAAAGGGGTGGAGGTGTGCCTTCTTTTTGCCCAATCAGCATTTTTTTTTTTTGTAATACATCTGAGATGGAGGTTGCCACGTAGAGAAACCACATGTAATTTTGGCTGCCACATCAATATTCTGGTTGTTGAATTTTTTTTGTTAAACATTCTATTTCTAAAAATAAAACGTTGGGTATCTAATGGTTGTTACCTAAACAGTGTGATATTTTTAAGTAAATACTCCCTGTCATGTATCTATTTTGTAATAGTTAATATTAGTTCATAATTGAAGACATAAACTTTTGAGATCGCAGTATATACCTGTCACTTGAGAGTTGCGAATCTGGTAATATATTCTTAGAAATCTCATATATATAATAGCAATACTTCTTCTAGTCCAGTGCCAGGGGCTTATCAAATGATGCAATTTTGGCGCAAGAGACAGTTACTTGATGTGATAACTGTAAGCAAATAAGAATTGACCCCACTTCTGTACGCATCACAGTAATAATTCATTTGCCAAGTCAAGTTGTAGTGGTTACTTGTTGCACTGCCTCACCATAAAGATTTACTCAAGCGAATTAAATTTTGGCAGGCTTACCGGCTCACGTCACTCTTAATTTCCATTTATTTTGAATTGTTTTAATATTATGTACATTGTACTCCATAGGGATGACACGAATTTTATTAAAATATTAAGTAGATTTGATTAATGAAGAAAATGTTTTGTTAAGGACAAATAATGAATTAAGATGGAAGATTATGGGTGATTTTTTTTTTTTAAATAAGAAATATTGTAAATGTAAATTATAAAGAGATATATTCAAAATAAATTACACACTTTTTATAAATTTTTAATAAAACAATTGTTGCATATTTTTAATGGACGGAAGAAATATTTTTTAAGATATATATTTTCCAAGTTGCCACTGGCCCATTGCCCTAGTGAAATGCACGAATTAAAATGAGAATGAACCTACACATATCACCCTTTTTGGTAAAAACAATATCGAATACACAAACACAATAATACATATCCAATAACTAATAATTCTGCAGGTCTAAGTTTGTAGTATCGATTTTTCTAAGCCTATCATATCTTGATTTTTAAAATATGGTTTACTTGATCTACCATATATATAATTTGCAAAATAACATAAAGTCGTAGTTTTTCAAGTGTGGTTTATTTGACCGGTGTAATTTTATAGTCTATTGTGTAGCACTTTAGTTTTTTCAAATATAATCTACCTATTCTATGTGCTTTTCAATCTATTGAATAAGAACATGAGTCTATTTAGTGCGCGATGACAAATGCAGTTGCATTTTTTTCCATAAATTGTTTATGATTAATTGTAGTTTATGGCCTAAACTTTGGATTCATTTATAAAAATGAGAACTTTAAAAAATAAAAATAAAGTTTGTCTGAATTTTCATAAAGTTGTAAAAATGGCTCTAACTTTTAAAAATAATAAATGGCCTGAACTTTTATGAAAATTGAAAAATTAGCCAAAACTTTATAAAAAATAAAAAGATCCATATATTAGCAAAGATGGTCGAAAGTTTTGGAGTAAGCTTGCGTGGTTGCTATCAATTCCACAAAATGTCAAAGTGTTCCTATGAAAAACTCTCTCAAATTTGATTCCGACTAAGCCGAATTTGCGATTATATCATGTCCCAATGAAGGGAATATTCACTTTTTATGGGAAACAGTGAGATTCGACATAACACAATGTTATTTTTTGCTCACATATGAAATATGATTGAAGAAGCTCACGATTTCATGACACATTCAAGATATTTTTGTATTTTTTAAAGTTTGGAGTATTTTTTATTTTCTTGAAAGTTTGATATTATTTTTTATATTTTTTAGATTTCAGACAATTTTTACCTTTTTTTATGAAAATCCAAGTTTTTTTTTTCAAAATTCATGCTATATTTACAAATAAGTCGATAGTTTCAGCCATAAATTACAATTATTCTATTTTTTTTAAAGTAAAAGTTGACTTTCTTGTAGACTAGATAGCTTCAAACAAATCAAGACGAGTATATATATTTTTATCCGTGGAATTTACATTTTGATGTGGTTTACCAATTTCAGTTGAAACTATTTTTCATCAAATAATAATTACTTACCACTATCTTTTTAGATTTATTTTCATCGTGTTATTGATTTAGTTTAGTTTAAGTTTGATGTAAAACACGTGTGTGAATATATTTTGATAAAATTTGTCGCAATCTACGAAAGTAGCCTAACAAAAATATATACTCCCTCCGTCCGCCAATAGATGATCCATTTGAAAACGGCACGAGTTTTAAGAAATGTAAAGTAACGAGAGTGAAAAAAGTTAATAGAGTATGGGTCCCACTTTTATATATTAATTTTATAATTGAATGTGAACATAATAATTGTTTCACAGTTTCCGTGTCGTTCAGTTGTAACTAAACTGCGCGTTTCGTAGGCCCAATAGTAGCTTGTCTACTATGAGCCTATTTCATATATTGACTAGTTTGTGTTGGGCTCACTCGTACAGTTGGCACACCTAGTCTTCTTGGATTTTCCTCTCATCCCACGGTAATGTTATATGCCATATTGCTCGACCTTTTTAAAATGACAAAAATTGTGTGATTTTTATTTTATTTTATTATGAGCTCCAAGGAAAATTTATTTTATTAATAATAATTATTCTTATAGATTAAAAATTATTTTATTAAAAAGTATTATTGTTATGAATAAAAGTTATTGTTCTTATAAATAAAAGTCACAACGTGTCTCAAATAAAAAGTGATATTTCTTTTGATTAAAAATGATTGTTGCAAAAGTAATAGTTGTTTTTAATAAAAATAATTATTTCAATGCATGAAAATTACTTGTTTTTAAGAAAAAAACTGGCATAGTCGGACCAAATCAAACCCATGTCGCTGAGTTTGACATGCACGCAGGAGTGTGCCCCTTTAAAAAATATGGAGTATCTTTTATGGTATCTTTTTAGTTTACCTTACGACCTCGATTGACAATTGCCCATTAGCTCCATAGTACAAATCCAATTTTTTAAAACCCTACCACCATTTTATATATTTTTAAAAAAATCTTATTTTCTCAGTTTCTTAGAGAAAACCCTACCTACTATTTCATTTCTTTTGATCTAATCTGCCACATCCGATCATCCCCTGAAACTCTTCGTTCTTCTATCTTCTCTACCAGCTTTCCTTCCATATCCTCTCTTATCTACTCATGGCTTGTCCCAACTATGTGTTCAATGCCACCCCCCACTGCGATGACAGGCGGGAGTGGTGGGTTATCTGGAGGCATCCCATCTTTGGGTTCGAAGCCGCCCTCACTCCCATTCATTGGGTCATTCCTCCATCACAACCCTCCGGCTTCCCGACCACAGATCCATATCGGAGAAATGGTTAGATGAAGTTGGGGATCGAAGATTGGTTAGATGAAGTTGTAATACTGTCATTTTCAATGAATTTTTTGTTTCTATTGCATTGTGTTTTTTAATTCAGAAAATTTTAATCTCCTTTGCAACCCATTCATTTTTTGGACATGAGCAATAAGTAAAAAATCTAGGTGTAAAATTTGGATTAAAAAAAATATTTTTTAGAAAAAGACTCTAAAAAATTTAAGTGTAAAAACGAGCAATTTGAATTCGTAATCCAAGTGTAAAACGACTAAAAAATCTAAGTGTAAATTTGGAAGAAATAAAAATAATAATTTTTGGAATGAAATTTGTTGAATTTGTATCCAAGTTTAATTAATTGAATTAATGGGATGAAATTTAGAATTAGCTAAATGAAGTGGATGAATTTTTTATATAATTTTTCCTCTCCCCTTTAATACATTCAATTACATTTTCTCTATATTTAAACACACTAAACAATAACTCCTAAAATCCCGTGTCATCCAAGAATTGTGTCATTTCTATTGGGACAAAGTTAGTGGGCCTAATGACATATGTTGTAAATAATGAATTGTGTTAAGATATTTGTTATGTATTGAATTTTCATTTTAACTAATGATTTTTGAAATGAAATATTCAAATAAAATAAAATCGCTTATTAAAATGAGATGAAAAGAGTAATAAATAAAATGATTTCGGTTGTGTAAATGAACTATACACACTCTCATCCCCAATACAAGAAAAGGGTCTAAAATAAAATAAAATAATGAACCTTCAAGTTTACTAGCGCAATTAATTTGTGCTATAGTTGGATTGTCGCACTCACCTCGCACATTAGTACAAACCAAATATTCTTCAAAAAGCAACTAAATTTATTAATACTGTAAATTTATTAATCCTCCCCTATGATAAATCTATCCAAATTAAGCTCGTACAAGCTAATCACGATTTACGTGGTAAAAAAAATGTAGTATTTAATATTCCAAGCATGTGCTTGTGGCCCCCCTCTGTGGAAAAAATGTCACCATTACCTACATAAATTAATTATCCATTAAATATAACCAAACTTGTGATTGTCAAAATAAGTTTTCCAAATTTTCTATTAACCATCTCCTCCACTTTCATATTACAAAAGATTTGGGGTTATAATCACTTAGAACCACTCATGTTCCTTGTTATAATCTGTATTATGCCATGCACACGTAATATGTGAGGGATTATATTTTCTAAATTTTGAATTCGAGATGATTAGTTTCTTGCAATTTATTTTGATAACGAAGGCAATTGTATAATAATTTACACAAAATAATACAAAATTATCTCTATTCTGGCTCCTCTTAAGTCCACGAGGCGAATGTTACACCATTTATAACAACTATGTTAAAATTATTATTCGTCTAACATGGGTCTATTTGTTATGGATACATTTTATAAATACATTTCTTATTACGCTGGTAAGGGTATTCACAATGCACTTATTGTGACTTGTTCCTCTGAGACAGGACACATGCAGAATGTGTTGCGAGTGTCCTCAAAGGAGAAGCGTCTCTTAGTCAAGGGAAAGGCGAATGGTTGGCTTACAAACTTTTTTTTTTATAATAATTATTGTATATATATTATTGTGTTGGTTTATATATAAAACAAAGGTATAGTTTATTGGAAGTGGTTGTTTTAAAACAACCAGAGGTTGTGAGTTTGAAACCCACTCGCCCCTTTTTCGTCCTTTTCTGTTTTTTTGTTCACTTTCGGTTTATTTTCTTTTTTTGTTCTTTTTTGCGTTTTTTCCTTTTTCTTTGCCTTTTGTAAATGATAGATTTAAATTATTGTTAGCATATAAATTTAATTAACATATGAATTTAATTTAATTGAATTTAAAATTTTAATAAATTTAATTCAAATGATCTTAATTAGGATATACAAATATATAGTATTGCAAGTTATATGTAATTCTAGGATTTTAATTATGTAATTTTTTATTTTTAATTAAATCAAAATTTCAATTTAATTAAAATATGTAATAAATATAAGAAATAAGAAATGAATAAAAAAATTAAAATATGAGATTTATAAATAGTCCCAAGGGAATAGATAGGGAAGATATATGAATGTTGAGTGTTATTTCTTGATGAATAAATAAGGTAAAAAATGACATGAGATCTATAAATAGTGGATGAATAGTCCAATGAAAAAAACGACAAAAGAACAGCGCCGTAGATAATCATATACTAGAAAAGAATAAAATAAATAAAGTAAAACTATAACATAAAAGTAAGATAAAAGCATTTGGGCAGCCAATAATGGAGGTGCAATTTAAAGGTCTCTATGAAAAGGAGCAAAATTAGTAAGCATGATTTACGATTGTCTGAAGTCTCAACTGAACTACCGCTTTACACAATTGTGGACTATGACATGACATCTCAACTTTTCGTACAACAATTCAACTACAGGAATTGGTTAGAAGATCTGATAGAAATTTTAGTTAAAACGAATATTTTTTTGAGCAGTACTAAAATATTTTCTTAAGATCTTGCTAAATATGAGCAATTACAATAGTTCCGCCGGTCCAGATCAATTTACGAGAATTTTGATATTTAGAGACCGTTTGATAGATAAGTTAGGGTAGTTCATATTATTATAAAATATATGATTAACTATCTCACCAATTTTGTGGTTACACTAATTAGCCATATCATACCAAAATAATGAGTAGCCCACTTTAAAATGAGATGCACTTTTTGTATCTTAAATGCCAAACAAATAAATAACTCTAATTTATTATCATAACATGCTTTACCATATGAGTCAAATAACTTCTTAAGATATGCAAATTTTAATTTAATAAATTGGCATAATGAACACTCATATTCATAATTATAATAATACCAAACAAATAATTACTTTGGCAGCCGAAAATAGGGAGCAAGACCAATTCTTTTACTGAAGATAATAAAATACAACCAGTTGCCATAAACTATGAGTAGAAATAACTTTTACTAGAACTGATCTTCCCTTTTTGAGATTTTTAATATTTTTTATTTTCCAAGACACCTTGTTACATGTGTATGTGGGGGGGGTGGTGATAATATCAAACACATGACTTTTGTATCCAAGTATGGGCCGGGCCGGGGCTTCCTTTGTAATTAAGAAGCCCGATTACGAATTTGCTTCACTCCGTCATCATGGTCCAACGGTACACTGAAGTAAGTATTTCAAATTAATTTAAAAAATTTAAAGGTAAGCCACTCAGCAAAGCTCCATAATTACCGCTTTTTATGGGGAAAAAACTTTGCATAATTTTGTGTACAATCATATTATAGGAATCTTTATCTTCTGGGAGGTGATATAGCTGTATGTTCTTGAGATAAACGATACCCACCTGAAAATATAAGTGCCTTTTTTAATTTCTCTGAGATAAATCACGAAACAGAGCAGAGAAGCAGAAGCAGACCACCACTACTTTGAAGCCTTTTGAATTGCCTCTCCCACTAAACCTCGGGGTTCGTGCTTGACCAAACTCGCTTTAGTGAACTATGTGTGTGCGGGGCTCTGTTTCTTGATTTTTGCTATTTTATTTCTTTTTCAAGATTTATTGTGAGCGAACTTCAATATACGAATAAGCTTTGTGTTTTAAGTTCTTGCAGTTCTCTGTTGTTTGGCTAGCTCCAGTTCTACTGCAAGGTTATTTGAGGGGTTTTAGTGAAAAGAAACGAGCTGCACAGGCTGAAAGAGAAAATCTTTGAATTTGAGGTGGCCATAACGGGTGATGGCTTGTTCGTCATGGAAGCTTGATGCGTGTGCTCTTTGTCTTTTCGTACTTCTATCTGCAGTTCCCTTCCACCATGGATTTACCGATCCTCGTGATGGTAAACTTTCGATTTTACCGATTTTTTGTAGTCTATTTGTATGCTTTTCGTTCCTATTTGTATCTGCCATGTGTGTGCTTGTGTGTGTATGTGCGTGTGTGTGTGTGTTTTCCTATTCTTGGTGTTGTTGTGTTCTCTCCTGTGAATTTGGATGCATAACTATCTACTGCAGTCTCTTATTGAGAACCACAATGTTTTATAATGTAATAATCTGGTTAAGTTTATGATTGCGCTGAACTAGCAATTTGGTTTGTTTCCCGCCCTTTCAGTTTGTGGAATTTGTCATTTTTATGATGATGGTTTTGCCTTAATAACTCTATTGTGGACTCTTTCTTGTCAGTTTTTGCAATAACTCAGTTACATGCTTCTCTGGGCCTCCCTTTGCTCCCTGGATGGATTCCGGGAGGGGATCCTTGTGGGCCACCGAGTTGGCAAGGGGTGGAGTGTGTGAATGCTAATATAACAGCACTGTAAGCTTTCATATTCACCTTTCCGTTTTTATGTATCATGAATGAACACTTTCATAAGCCTGAGTTTCTGTTCTCCGGTTGATAGAAAGCTCAGTGGCGCAAATTTGAGAGGCAAATTACCTGAAGATTTGGGAATGTTCGCCTCAATTATCGATATGTAAGTGTAATCTTGATAGTTGTCTTCATTTCATTTGCATCTGTAATCCCTTCTCTTGATAGCCAATTATTTATTCTGCCTACTTTTTAATGATTTTGGTGATTTTGAAATTCAGAGATTTGAGCAACAACCATATTGGTGGCAGTATACCAACCAGTTTGCCAATCACTCTTCAGAATTTGTATGTTTCTGAACCAAATCTGCTTCTATAAGTGATCTTATTGATATATTTTCTATGAAG
>JAYDZE010427570.1:2076-35190 GCA_034509125.1 Monilaria moniliformis | reverse complement strand
TTAATTTTGTGAAATGAAAATCAAATTTAAATTTTGATATTGAAAATGATATGAATTTATGAAATAATTTAAAAAATTAGATATGAATAATGTGAGGGAAAGTTAAGGCTCGGTCGCTGTTGCAGGGAGTAAAATTTTAAGAGAAAATTTGTTGCGGGACCCATGAATAGTGTAAGGGAAATGGTAAGGCTCGGCCGCCGCTGCTGATGCCCTAAATTTATGTTGCGAGTATACATTTGACCCATTGGAAACTAACTTATTGGTTAAAGTTAGGTTTTTGAATGTCCCTATTGAGTCCTAAAGAGTTCAATCTTGCTGAATCTTTCAATCAACTATATATCATTACTTTGTGAAATTTATTAAAGTTTAATTAATGTAACTCAATTGATCTCCAAAATTTCAAGACATTTAGATTGTAGAGCCAAACAAGTATACATCATAATTTGTGCCTTCTCGGGCAGATGTGGCCTATATAGTAGTAATTTATTTATTTGAAGATAGGTGACTTAGTAATTTTGATTGGAAAGAAAGATGAAGTGCAATGATTCTTGCTTGTGAAGGCATTATGGTTAACCTTTCCGGTGTTATCTTGTGTATGATTGTGTCTTTATTTATTTTTTTACTTTTTTATATTCCAAGAACTATGTGTGTATTGTGATTATGTTGCTTGGCAAAATAAAAAAAGTGGTATCGTTCTTTTTAGTTTTCTGTGTCAAAAGCCTCGATTCATATCTATTTTGAAGCCCCAACAAAAGCCTCGATTCATATCTATTTTTTGATGAAAAGAAAACGCTCAAACCATAAAAAATGGTGAGCATAAGATCCAACAGCTCAGCAAAAATAGCAGCAAGGAAAAAAGCAAAAGAAAAAACAGCAGCAAAAGAGATAATTGGCAGCCTAAACCTATAGCCAAAAAAAGAGAAGAAAAACTAATTTGTGGGGTATCCACGACAACATCACCTGAAGACAGCGCTAACACCAACAAACACCTCAAGACATCAACCAAACACCATACACCTATCTTGGTCTGCATACCTTGAGATCTCTCATTTCCTAATATTCGAGCAAAGCCTGTATCCTGCCAATTAAGAGGTTTAACCTCCGGACCAACATCTGATGTTGCTTAAGTCATCGGTCGTAGGATCTGTTGGGAGTGTGAAGTTCGGACACCAGCTTTTAGTCCATGAGCGAAGCTGCCAAATTAGTCTTTTTTTCTCTATCTCTCAATTCGGGTCAAATTCTTGGAAGGTAATCTTGTTCCGAATGTTCCAAATTGACCATGCTATGACGTAGAACATAGATATCCAAAGTTTCTTGTCAAACTTGCAGAAAGGAGTGCCCATCCAAGAAATAAAACACGAAGTTGGTTCCTTGGGCATGCAGAAGGAGATATTCCAGCGCTTGCAGCAATAATACCAAAGGCCACTGGAAACTCTGCAGGTGAAGAAGACATGATCTAAAGTCTCCGGCTCTTCCTTGCATAAAACACACAGGTCATCTTCGACTCCATGAACACCCAATTTGAGCAGCCTATCCTTGGTGTTGAGTCTTCCTTGTAGGACGAACCATACATTATGAGTGCTCGTGGTGGGGCGAGGTTTTTCGAAGCAAGGCATCCTCGCTTTGTCGTCGTGCTCCCGTTGCCTCGATTCATATCTATTTAGTTAGTCATGTAGATTGTTCATTGTTAATTATGAAGCTCTTAATTTTTAATCCCGCTAAATTTGCAAAACCTAACATCAATTGTTTCCTTTTGTTATTGATTTTGTTATAGATCCTGACAAGAAGCTCCAACTAGAATGAAATAAACGATTTAGCATTATCTAAGGGATTGCAAGAGAGCTTCTCTATCTGCACCGCGACTCAAGGCTGTGGATCAATGGCACTTTCTGTGTCAATATATTTATGTTTTGGCAATTAGGTTCTTGAAAGAAAGAAAAAATTAACTTGTTAATAGAAACTTTCAATTACTCTTTTGGTGGATGATAAATTCTTTGATTTTGGATGAAACTAAGCATTTTTGACAACTCAAATTGGTAATGAGATGCGAAATCGAGGTTTATGAAATTATGGATTTTTCTTGTAGTGCATCATCTATACCAATGATAAAGATTTTAGTTTAACTGTACACCTGCAATTCAATGGCTAGTACAACCATACCTGTCCATTCAATGGGGACAACGAATAGTTAGTATCTAAAACTATGAATTTATAAAAATAAATTAGATTATAGACGTCACCTGCTGGTAATTATTTTTCAGTCAATCATTTTAACGATGTGGTTAATTCGCCGGTAACCACATTTGCCGGCATATTTTTATATTTATCGGTGGAGTTGTCTAAAACGCATATTTTTTGTAGTGATAAAATCTATTTTGACAACAATGTAGTAATCTCGTTGCTAATTCTTGTACTCTCATATCGGAAGAAGTCTTAGATAGTATTACCATAATTAGAAGAAGTCTTAGATAGTATTACCATAATTAGCACTAAGATCTTTAATTATAAGTTAAACAACTTGTGTATGTTGCTTAAGCAACTATATATGTAAAGAAAAATCTCGATAGCAGATGCACATACTGGAATTAAAACTCATTCGCCGACATCAATTTACATGCTATATTTTTTTTTCTTTTCTTTTTTCATTTATTATTTACTCTTGTTCCGTGAATTTAAGCCATTTCTAGGCGGGAGTGAGCATTCGGTTTTTGGTTCGGTTTTTTGTCTAAACTGAATCGAAAAATCGAATTTTTATTAAAAATTAAAATTGAATCGAAAACCAAACCCGAACCGAATTATCCAAAAAGTCAAATTCCAAAACTATGAAAACTGATCTGAATCGAAAAACCGAAAATTCGAAAATCCTAAAAATATATGTATATATATTTAATAAATATATATATGTATATTTATGTAAAAATATAAGTATAGGCACATATTAAATATATATATAATATAATATTAAATATAAATTCAATTTTTCGATTTTTTTCGGCTTAGTATATCCGAACCGAACAAAAAAATCGAAATTTGCCAAAAATTAAAACCGAACCAAACCGAAATCCTAAAAAAATCGAACTATATTTAAAATTTCGGTTTAGTTCGGTTCAAATATTTGGATTTCAGGTATTTTGCTCACGCCTATTTCAAGGTCCTTCTCCCTCAGTTTTCCGCGAGGATATGTACAAGTGCATATGGTAAGTTAACTAATGATATCTTAAAAAATAATAAAAAAAAATGATAAGTTATTGACATTCAGTATTTTAGCTAAATTTTATATTCCCAGCACTCAATATAGAATTCTTGATCATACAATAATCAGTATATCTTATAAATCTTATTGTGCATAACTAATGTGTGTGACCGATCAAATAATTTTTAAAAGCAGGGTGATATTCTCATAAAAATATGTTGGGTTTACATTTTGTGTGCAATGTACCATACCATTTACGTGATTCCCAGTTATGAAATATCATGATGGATGAAATTTTCTGTATATTATTATATTGCATAACTCAAATAAACAATAGATAAACACCGGTTATAAATACCAAGATGAAGTAATAAGTGATTAGATAGATAGTTGCCTCAGTGATAAACCAATTTGTAGAATTAAATGTCACAACTTCCTTTGAATTGAATATGTTCATATTATTACTTATCTAGTATATTTTAATTTTCTATGAATTCCGAGGAACCTCACAAAGTTGCTTTGGCCTCCTTTATTTACGTATAAGTCAGTCTTCCGATTGTTGACTAGATTGTCTCTCTATTGTTTTTTACAATCCGGCATAAGTAATACAATAAAAAAGAAATTAAACTACGCTAAATACAGTGACAGATTAACATGAAAATAGTCTATAATTTCGTTGCTTTATTCGTCTCTTCTACAAGACTATTTGGGTATGGGATGAAACATGCTTGGCCGGATTGGTAAAAGTAAATCTGCAATTGCAATGATTTTGGTGGCGTGATGCAAGTGATAAACGTTGGAGACTATAATTATAATTATAATAATTTAGTGAAAGGTGGGTCTCTAAAAAATAAAAATATTAATTTAATAGAACATAGGGATAAGATTAAAGACGAGGAGTGGGTGGAATACATATCTCTTTAATCCTTACCAATTTTAAGTTGCACATTGTGGACCAATTCTAGTAATCAAGTGGATACAGCTTCTACCAAACCATTTTTACTCCCAAAGAAAATTAAGATGTGAAAGTACAATTATAAGAGAACGAATAGATATGCAAATTCTATTATCTTGAAATTCAATCATTTGTACTTGAACACTTGGTGTGGCATTTGCCTAAACCGGTACTTGACAAAATCTGAAATAATTAGGGGTCAAATACTCATTCCCCGGAAATTCAAAATTTAATTGAAATTCAACAACTTAATTGGTATCTTGAAAGTCTTGGCAGTTGGCACGATTTCCCTTTTTTCCTTTATGCAAACTGCAAGAAATGGCTATTATATTTGTGGCTATATCGAGATTATCTTATCTTCTCCCCTTTCCTTTTGTTTTTGGACGAAAAGAAAAGGGCAAAAAAATCTTCACAAAGAATTAATTTTCACCAGGTAATTTTGTAATGATTTCTCGCAAAAGCTGTGGTAGGGAATTAGCAATGGAGAGAGAGAGAGAGAGAGAGAGCATAAACCGGACAACAATAAGTTACTTAAGTTTGATGTAAATGATACACCAATTATGCTCGACCCCTTGTGGGATCGATTTATGAATTCTTTTATATTTGGATTCTGTATCTTTTACTTCTTATTTATAATTAGATGTAACGACGCATTTAGATAATTATCATTTTCATAATTAATAGAAGAAGTCAGTACGTATTATTTAATAACAACCCCCATTCGACAAATAAAAATTAATTAAGAATGGTTTAAATTGAATGAGTGGTTGATCTGAAGTATTAAAATTCTGGTAATTTTCAGATGATTTAAGTGCAGTTATAGAATTAGTGATGAGTTGTAAAAGTTGAGAAGCTGGCTTTAAGAAAATGGATAAGACAAATTTGTAGCTATCTAACGAGTTAAAGAAGCTATCTTTGTGAAGTATAATGAGTGGGGAGATTACATTTCTTTTATTTTGTGGGAAAAAAAGTTATTTGCCTTCGTTTCTAGAGTTAATCCAACTTCAACTTTTATGGCAAACGAAACGTTTTACCAATATAATACACATGCAAAAACAATCATTATCATTTTTAGATACTTTTGAATAAATTAACTCACGTCATCTAAGTTAATTATATATATTTGAAGAGTTTATGTTCCTTAAGCAAACAATGTCGGATACAAATTCTCATCTAATTTCTGACTAAGCCAGCAAACATTTGCTGCAACTAAGCCTGATTACCGAAACCTATTTCAAATTAATATTATTTATATATTATATATGTGTGTGTGAATTGTGATCTCATGCAAAATTTCAGTCAATTTCGTATTACACAAGCAACGAAGGGGCATGCACCGCCACACACTATTAATTATATTTGAGAAACTTAACTATAAACCCTAATAATAGAACATAATATATATATATATATATATATTTTAACTTTCGTTTACATATATTATCTATTAATAATAGCTCATTTCGAATCCTAATCACTTATGCTTATCAAATCAGTATTCCTGTTAATTCTTTATTAATAGGATTAAACTTTAGTCTGATGGACGAAAAGTATGAGCCAAAATAATAAGTATATATATAATAAAAAAGAAGTGCATCAGCAAAAACGGCGTGTGATAGAGATATATATAGCCACAAATTGTTGCATAATTAAGTGAAAAAGTGTAACAAAGCTAATGTTATCTTGTTCACCGGTAATCATGATACATATATTATTACAGTGGTTAGCATAAAGAAAGTAGGCATTTTACGACCAATATATAATAGGTGGTATGTCATTGTTAAGACCACTTTCCTCTGTTGATTAAATATTGTCTTCACATGGAAACAACACAAGTAAAATTGCAATTTTTGTTGACGTGTACATATGTGGCCATTTACATGATTGTGCATGCTTAGATTATAGCTAATAATAATTAGGATATAAAATATACTATATGTTTTGGGTGCGAAATTTCAATTGTCTTTCAATTTCAATTTTAATTTCAATTTTCAATTTCAATTTTCAGGAGACATCCAAGAAAATATTAAATAGCTGTCTTTGGTATAATAGATTTGGAATTATGTTGGAATTGTAATGTTATTGAATTGAATTTGAATTTATAATATTCTAATTTAATTCAAAATTCAAAATTCTTATATTTGGTAAAATTCAAAATTTTTATATTTGGTAAAATTCTTTATTTGGTAAAATTAAAAATTCTTTATTTGGTAAAATTAAGTAATTCATATAAAACTATATTGTATTTATAAATCTATTGTTTGGTAAGTTAAAAAATTAACCAAAATTTGACATTAACTTTTAATTAAATAATTTATTTTATTTTTTATTTATATACATTATGTAACATTTAGAGTATGAGTATGTATATATGTGTGTGTATTTTTTATTTATTTAATAAATCTAGCACTAAATAAATTTGTGGTACTAAACACACATTTTCATAAATATGACATACATGATCTACTTTATATAACCCAAATACATATTTGTAGACATCAACATACAGTTATTTAAATAGAAATTAAATCGAACAAATCAAATAATTATGTTCTCATCAAATGAATAATTATCTTTTATTCTTCTAAAAATCTCAGAAGAACACACCACAAAATTTTAAATAAAGTGATTAAAATTTGGATATAATTTAAAAATTAGATAAAAAAAACAGAGAAAGATGAAGGAGAGGAGATAATGGTGTGTGTGTGAAAGAGAGAGGGTGTGTGTGAGAGAGAAGGACGCGTCTATGAGAGAAAGAGAAAGAGAAAAAGGGTGTGTGTAGAGCCGTATGAATACTATAGTATTAATATTTAGATTCTCTCAAGAGAAAAATATTATTTGGATGGATTTATGAATATGAATTGGACCGTCCAAAACTTGTGACATTTTAAGAGTGAAACTGCAGAGATTAATTTTTGCAAGCATGATTTGACGTTGATTATGACAAACATGGTGATGTGAGGCCGGTATCTAACCTTATTTAGAAATTATTTCGATTCTGTCTTTTAATGGCCGAGTACTTATATTATCTCCCCATTTTGGCTTATTCTATGTTTCCGGAGAGACATTTTCCACTTATTTCGTGGATTTTTTTATGAATATTAGTTGTTTAACCCAAACAATCAATATAACCATTGTCTGAAAATAGTAGTGAAAGCGATCTTTGTTGACGAACAAGAAAGCAAGAGACGTAAATTGATGTTACATACGATCCACACCTTACACCTATTGCTAATTTGCCACGAGTTTTGTACAAATTTTCGATATTTTTTATTAGGGTTGCATTTATAAACTGATAAAATTATTTAATTACAGTTCACTAATTGTAAGATTCATATATATCTTCTCCAAATCTTTAAATAGTTATTTGTGATGCCCATTATACGTTCAATATGAACATTGATTTTATTTCGTAAGATAGGCATACTATACAACCAAATATGTGTCCCAATAAACTTAGCTCACAACATTACATTACTTTTTTTTTTTGATGAGATGTAAAATGCTCGAACCACAAGTGGTGAGCTGAGAGTCATACACAAAAGACACCAAATCAAAAGAAGCAAACATCAACGTGAACCAGCCGAGCAACAAAACAAGCAGACAACAACACAAATAAGACGTGGGGCGCCCACGGCTGAGACACAACTAAAAAAACAGTAGAAAATTCACTCCCAACAAAAGAGATGGGCTGAGCTTTTCCAATCAACGGAGCCAACCAAATAATATGAGAAAATGAAAAATTAATATCAAATAGATGATAGATCCGTCGTTCCCTCGCTATATGGATTCACTATACTCTCAATTTGAAAACATGCCATAGAATTGCCGAAAATAGACGCAACAGCGACGGTACCTAAACAGTACATTTTGGGCCCCATTTTTACCTGAAACCCCTATCTATTTTGTACATTTGAGATGGGCTCATCCCTGACCTTTAACTACATTTGGATAGGCCCAAATGACTTTTGCAGCACCCCCCTCCACCCAAATAAACTTAAAATAAAAGGATTGGACTCCAGTTGAACAACCTATTATAATAATAAATCCTATTTTAATAATAATAATAATAATAATAATAATAATAATAATAATAATAAAAACAAACAAGAAAGAAAATGAAGGCATCCTAAATGTTTGAAGGGAAAACGAATTGACGCCGTTTTCTTCATCCATACGAATTCTTTCAATTACATATATAATAATATCCCTTTTTCGACGTTACTTCTAATTCACTCATCTAGTCATCGATTGTTAGCATGAGAAAAATAAAAATTAACACGTATATTATCAAATAATTAATGCGTTAAGATAAACACAAACATATATACAAAATAATGCTGAAGGCCCCATGATCTGGGCACATACAACCATAAAATAAATTACTATAATATATTGCAAGAGTTATGTTGTTATGTCAATCTATCAAATAAATGTATGTCTTAAATGTCAAAGACATGCAGCACGGCTTGGCTTGTTGGCTTATTATTATTGTGGAAATTGATCGCCTTTGTAGCTTTGGTCCACTAAATTGACTTTCTGGCATTAAAATTTTAAATTATTCATATAATCATATATTATATAGTTCCCTGTAATTATAATGCGAATGCTCGATCTAGACATTTTTAATTGATGCTTACATAGTTACTCATAAGTTATCCAACTTTTAATCATTACCTTAATGATATTGAAATGTTCAAACTACAGGTCTTTCGGTTGAATTTGGATAATAGTCTATACTTCATTTTGATAATTAAGGAGTAGTGATAAACATACATAAATTGTACATACATAATGAGCTATTTTTAGATATTTTACATTTAAATCAGTTTATAAATGTTAATTAATTTAAAATAAATTAATATATATTTACCCTTTTGCAATAATTTAAGAAAAAATTAACTTTTTCAAATTAGATATCTCATATCTAAGAAAAGATTAGCTTTTTAATTGGATATCTGCATATTTATCTCCAAATCAATTTTGTGGATTTGTTTTAAGGACCTATCAAACCAATTTTTCAATCATATCTTTGAAAATATAATAAGGGTAATTTAGTAAATAAATAGTATAATTAGTAATAAAATCAATTTAAATAAAATTACTTCAATTCACTTTAAAATTTAAGAGTATTTTTTTTTAATTCCTAAAATTTAAGAGTATTATGTATATACAGTTATGTACATTTATCCTTTTCCTTAATAAACTAACAAAAATGAAGATCAGCACTTCATAAAACGAAGTTTATCGGTATTCAATTCCAAAAACGATATGTAAACAAATGGCAATAAGTTATTTTATGTAATGATTAATAGAAACTCGAGTAAATCAAAATATAAGAAACTGAGATGCTTGTGTGTCTACGTAACATATATATATATATATAATAAAAATTGAAGAATCCCAGCTCAAAAGGAAAAAATAAGAAGGAAAAAGTTGAAGCCTCCATTCTAGATCAAGATATCTTATGCCCACAAATCACAATGGATATCTTTTAATAAGGAGGGGGAAAGAAAAGAATTTCTGTAGGTAATTAAAGAGTCCATAATTCTGGAAACAGTTGGTGCACCATTATTTTCGATAAAGAATTATTGAACTTTTATCGAACATCAGTTTGAATATTTGATCGAAATAAACCAGCTTGCTTTTTAAAATTCCAAAATATTTCATTGACTGTTTGGATATAAGAACAGTTGTAATCTGTCAACCCTACCCCTTGGGTCTCCTTTGAATTTCCTAATGAGATTAATGTAACACCGTTGGATTGCATATAGTTTATAGATTGCATGATATGAAATATTATATGTATTCTCGGATTCAATAATTGAAACTTAGGTTGCGTTCACTTTGGTTGTAAGGGATAAGAAAATTCTCATTCTTTAAATTCCTCACTTCTTCTACATCCTTATCTATTCCTCATTTTCACTCAATATAATATCACTCATTATCGGTGTGATAATATTATTCCCCATCGAAATGAAAATAGGGTAAGAAATGGTGAAACTATCTATTAATTTATAAAGAAGGATGAGGAAAAAAAAAAGAGAGTTTAAAAGAATGAGATTTTTTTTTATTCTTCATTATCCTTTACACAACCTTTTGGTGTGTTAGGATAATCTATGTTGAATCGAATTGAATCTTAAAATAAATATCTTTGACATTACAACATATCAGTGATTCAGCTATGGATATTTCCGTCGCCAATTTCAAATAAAATAATCCGTAGTCTCTAGAAAATCCGTGCGGAAGTAGCCTCATACTATACCTGAATTGTCTAGTAATTTTGGTGACGATATCTGCCATGTTTCTCAAAAGTAATTGTATGCCCAAAATACACTAGTTAATATTACATTATAAATTTCATCCATTTATCATTATATTTTATCCACTAATCATTAATTACTATCTCACGTTTAAAGAATGGCATTTCATGAATTTTTCCCATTTAGTTATAATTGATTATTAATTCGTTTAGAACTTGATTGACAACTAGTGGAGTGCATGACAATCATTATATTACAACTATATTAGGAAAAGACAATTATATATATGTGCATATTAAAAATAAGTATGTAGATTTAATCATTTATAGAATATTACAGATATAAAAATACATTTTCGTTTACCGTATAATTTAGACTTAGTAGTACCGTAACTAGTTTCCTATAGTTTTATATTAGTAATTCTCCCGCGGTCTAAGTTAAATTATTAGTGCCGAATAATACTATAAAAAACCTTAATTCAAAATAAAATTATACCCCTTTGTAGTCTGTAATCTGTATACGATGTTAATTCATTGATAGGAAATCTCATTACTTGATATGACTTTATTTGTGACAAAACTACTCAACGCATGTTGACGTGTGAGGTCAGAGCAAATTTAATCGATTTCTTTTTACCGAATAAATTATTGGAAAAAGATAAATATATATAATTTTATATAAATAATACTTCTAAATTTTATATTAAATTGAATCGATTTTATTTAAATTAATTTTATTATTAATTATATTTTTATTTACTAAATTGTCCTTATTATATTTTCAAAGATATGATTGAAAATTTGGTTTGCTAGATCCTCGGACCAGAGCCACAAAATTAATTTGGAGATAAATATATATAGATATCAAATGGAAAAGTTAATTTTTTTCCGAATATGCAGATATTTAATTTGGAAAAGTTAAATTTTTCCTAAATTATTATAAAAGAGTAAATATATAATATATTAATTTATTTTAAATTAATTAATATTTAGAAACTAATTTAAATGTAAAGTATCTAAAAGGCCCAATTATATATGTATAATTTATGTACATTTATCACTACTCTAAATTGTTATCCTCCTTGAGTTGAAGGTAAATACGTTTTGTCCCATATAATCTTCAACTGGTTATAATTAGTGTATTCAATTAGTAGACACACTAGATTCTATTTAATGTTTGAATACTTGTTCTAAATACCAAAGTAAACTATGCATAAATCAATGCTGTATGTATGTGTATATTGATCCTATCAAAGTTAGTTGCATGAATCAAAAGCAAAAGCTCTTAGTCGTGAAAAACAAGTGTCTAAAGTTGATTAACACAAGGGTGAATTGTGAAATGATAGATTTCAAAATAAGGATAAGATTAAGATTTGTGGATCCACTCTCACCAAACAAAAATATATGGCTCTATTCTTATCTCATATTGTCAAATTACTTTTATTTCTATATTCATATGTAATTAAGCTTTATTAATATCTTACATGAGACGTTTAATTTTCTTAATCCATCCAATTCAATCGATGCATTATATAGCTATTGCTACTCGTGGTTTGATGATACATGCACGTAATATATTCATTAATTTAATAGTTGTGGATTATCACAATCATGTCATTACGTTGAAAAAACAGGATTAATGGCTAAAATCATATACCGCATAAAATATTGACTATTATTATTTACGGGCTGTTTGGTTTGTGTATTTAGGGCAAATATAAATAGTTGGTCTATAAGTAAAAGTTCATTTCTTGTGTTTGGTACACAAGATATATAAAAGGCTGGCCCATGTTACATTTTTTCGGTCCGTCTCGGAAGGCGCGCTTTTCACCATTACTGCTTGTTTTGGTTGGTTTATGTGTGTCTTGAAATTGGTCCGATAACTTTGTGGCTCACAACAGTAAACTAGATAACAAAGGGTGTTCCCTTCTTTACCCTTGACCGCCGTGTCTCTCTCCCTTTCTCGTTTCACCGCATCCTCTTTTCTAGATCCGACGACCGCAGCCTCGCGCCCTCGATTTAGCAAATGGTGTGTCGCTTGGTGTCTGAATCGACGGGTGGGGGTCGACTGCAGTGTTGGGTTTCCCGGCGATAGTGGCGTGTTTAGCTCCACAACCTTCGTCGCACTACAACGAGCATCACCCCGTGGCCGCCATCTCTTCCGATTCTGGTTTGTTTGTTTCGATTGGTTTCGATTTTGAGCCTTTTTTTAGGGGTGTCTGCGGTAGGCCGTCCATCTAGATCTATGGCCTCCGTGATTCCATGACCGTTGGGACTCCATGGTCGTAGTGACTGCATGTTCGAATGAGTTTCTCTGTTCTTGTTTGATTGAGTGGTGGATTAAAAGGCCGTGATGACTGTGTTCAAATCTGAGCATATTTTTGCTCCAATTTCGTTGTCAATTTTGCTTCATTTTATGTTTAGATTTTTCCCTATTTTTTTGCTACAATTTTGGGTTTCGATTTTACTCATTCCAATTTTAATTTTGCTCATGTTCGTGCTGTAATTTTTGAATTATGCTTCGTTTTTGGGTTTGGTCTTTGCTCGATTGTGGGTTTGGATTTTGGGGGTCACCGGAAATGAACTGTCCCGCCCTCGATTTTGGACTGGATGTGTCGCTTGGTGTTGGACGCTCTGAATCGATTTGCTATCGGAAATGGACAATCATGGAACTGTGAAAATGACCTCTGAAATTTCATTAATTAATCATCAAAAAATAATTAATTAATCTTTAATGAATTAATTAGCTAAATAATTAATCCTTAATTTTGCTTAGTTATTACTCTAACATTTACTAATCCTCATTTTTACCTTAGCTTAAATTAATAACAATAGTAATTAAATAATTCATTACACATTTTTACTTAATTAATTTATTTAGTTAATTGTGTTATTAATTAATAAATAAATAATTTAGTTTGGTAAGTTAAGAACTAAATAATTATTAATTTTTAAAATTTAAAATATATTCATATTTTAAAAAGGGTAAAAGGGTCATTTTATACCTTATCTATAATATAATTTTGACAATCAAACACACCATTTATTTTTATCTTGAATTCAATCTTACTTACCAAACACCATTATTAAATTTTTATCTTAATCTCTATCTTTATTTTTATCTTAAATACTATTACGATTTAATTATCTTACAATATCCTATCATGACTACCAAAAAGGCTCTTATAGGATATTAAATTCAACCCAAGTTATTCCACTTTCATTACTATTCGATCCACATAAGCTGATAAAATTAATACAAATCGACAAACAACGCGCAAAACTTTGATAAATATAACTAAAAAACCCCATTCAACCATTCTTGAATAGACATCTATTGATTACTTAGGCAACAAGAGTTTAGAAGATGCATGAATTGTAATGAAAAGTTTGGTGAATGTTGAGAAAGATATAGAGACAGCCTATTAAAACCAAGTGTCCAACTTGATAAATTTAGTTTTTTGACGGCTGAAAATGATTTTATACGCAAATCTTCACCGTATACATAAATGTGAATAAAATAGATATTGTAGGCCACTCTCACCAGACGATTTATCCTCTCTCTCTCTCTCTCTCTCTCTCTCTTCCTCTCCCTCTCTCTTAGATGAACGTGTGTATGTTGACTAGTGTTATTATGAAAATATGATCTAAGCAGAACATCAGCAATAGAAAGTCTCAACGGTTGAAAATATGTGCGTTTCTCACTTTTTATATAATTTAACTGCTGTTGTACAAAAACACATACACATGACCAGTGGTGGGTCCAACAAATTTAGTTGGAGGCTCAGCTAATGTTCGTTTTTAAATAAAATAATATAAATTAGTTTATGACATTCAAGGAATTAAACTAAAATAATGAAATATTTGGATTATCTATATGTTCGAAATGGATTATGATTTTGAAACATAACGTCTTTGTCATAATAAGGTTTAATTAGTAATTTTGTATTATTTTATATTTTTGATTAATTTTGAAATGTATAGTATTTTGTGTGAAAATGTTTTTACCCTCTAACTATTTTAAGTTAAATATTACAATATGATTTGTTTTTTTAATCTAAAAAACAAATCTAATTTATTTCATAATTGATTCAACTAACCATCCTATACTAATGGAAATTATTTAAATATTATATTATTTAAGGTTTAAATGATTATACTACTTCTTCGAATATGATTATGATTTATGATTTATTTGGTGATCTCTCATCCGACAAACATAAAATTTCTGTCATAAAGATTACATATATATAATTGTACATAAAGATAAATGTACATAATTGTACATATATAATACTTTTAAATTTTAAATTGAACTGAATTATTTTTCTTTAAATTAATTTTATTACTAATTATTTTTTTGTACTAAATTGCCCGTATTATATTTTCAAAGATATGATTGAAAAATTGCTTTGATAGATTCTTCAAACAAAGCTACAAAATTAATTTGGAGATAAATATATAGATATCCAATGGAAAAATGAATCTTTTTCTAAATCTATAGATATCTAATTTGAAAAAGTTGATTTTTTCTTAAATTATTGCAGAAGGGTAAATATGTAATACATTAATTTATTTTAAATTAAATATATTTATAAGTTAATTTAAATAATAATTTATGTACATTTATCACTACTCTATTCCATTTTCGGTGTGTAAAGATTACATGATATGGGATTTTTCAACCCTTACTTTGAGTGCAACAAAATAATTTGATTTCTCAATTCTCACATTACTTTAGATGACAAGATTAAAATTGAAGGCAACAAGAAAATCGCAAAACTGAGAAGAACGATGCCACTTGTTTTTTTTTTTTTTTTTTGCCAAGCAACATAATCACAATACACACATAATTCTTGGAATATAAAATATAAAAAATAAAAAATACAATCATACACAGAATAACACACTTTTTTTTAATATTACCACTGGAAGGGTTAACCATAATGTCTTCACAAGCAAGAATCCCTTGCACTTCATCTTTCTTTCAAATCAAAATTACCAAGCCACCTATCTTCAAATAAATAAGGGATGATTGCCAATTAAATCATAAAGTTTCATTGACTTCTGGTCAATCCCATAACTTTTGAAATTAGAACATAAAATCATAACTTTTGACAATTTCTCAATTATTCCACAGATCAAAATTTCGGTGAAATTGGTAGTGACGTGTCGACGGAATTCAACAAAAAAAATATGATTTAACTGACAATTATCTCAACGATATCGTTTTGAAGAACGAACATTTTGTCCACGTCAGAAATTCCGGCTGACACGTCACCACCAATTTCACTAGAATTTTGATATGTGGGATGATTGAGAAAATGTCAAAAGTTATGATTTTATATTCCAGTTTCAAAAGTTATGGAATTGACCAAAAGTCAACGAAAAGTTATGATTTAAATGGTAATCATCCCAATAAATAAATTACTACTATATAGGTCCGATTCTCTTTAGCTCATAGAACATATCTTTGTCCCGATGGATTGGGAGCTCTCAAGCCCGGGCAGAAAACGAAACCTTGGGAGCCTATATCCAAGTCGGGCCCGAGCCCCACCACGCCGCACAACCGGAGCTCATGTGGAATCTTTGCTTTCTGGAGAAAGAGCGGTAGGACTAACTAAGGATCTTAACATGCGACATGAGACATGACTAAAGTGCTTAGTCACCCTCGCGTACGAATAACCGCTTAGCAAACCTTTGACGGGGAGGGCATCAATTATGGTCTAAATGTCTCGAAATTCGGAAATCAATTGAATTATATTAATTTAAACTTAATAATATATAGTTGAAAGGTAAATCATCCATGGAGTGAGTATTTCTCTAATATTTTATGGGTCGAGTATGTCGCACCAAAATTTTACCTTTCCTAGAACAAGGTTTACCCTTGTGTGCCCTAGTAGCAATTACATATCCAACTATACTGTTTCTTTATATAAAACAAACACTAATTACGAGTAGTTGGTTACATCATAAAAGAGAAAAATATCCGTCAGAATTAGAGGACTGAAGATCACGATTTTTTTTTTTTTTTTTTCTGAGAAAGACTGAAAATCACAATTAGAGTTAGTAATCGTACTTTAAAAGAGAATGTAATCCTTTTTAATGATACAAGATAATATAATTCCCAGATGTTTAGGGTAAGAAATTCGAAATTCTTATTAGATAGGTGAGGCCCATGTATTAAAATGCCTGGGCCCACTAACAATGCTCGATAACATAATCCAATGTTTTCACTGTCGATTGGGCCTCGCACAAAATCTAAGTTGGGTTCTCATTCCTCTCTATAAAATAAACAATTCACATGTTTTTTCTGATTATTATTTCATTTGCAATTACAGTAGACCTTAATGTCAGAGTTGAGTTATATTTTTATTTACATTAACACCGGATAGATGTACTTTTGGGAAATATATTTCAAGAAATCAAATAAAATATTATAGTGAAAAAAATACAAAAAAAAACACAAAGAAATTTTGTATTTTAGAATATTTTACATTACCTAGCGATATTCTGCCTCATCATGCCGAAAAGGCCCAGTCACGAAATTTTAGCTGAGGTTATATTTAATTGCTAGCAATATGCATTCTTCAGTTTTCTTCTTCTTTCATGGAGAATATTGCAATTCATTACATCTTTTATGTTAAATATAGTTTCTACTTTCTATTAGAAAACTGAAAACATACAAGATATAGAGATGGAAATCTTGACAGAAGGCGACAGCAAATGAGAAAGTGGTGAGAATAAGTAGCACCACAAGTTTGAGATTTTTGCAGGTAACACCAAACAACTCAAGCCAAATGGCAAACACATGAGATTGTGGTGGCCACATGGCATCTCAACTAGCCAATCACACTTCCACTCTCATATCCTAACTAGATAAGCCCCATTCATCCATACATTTTAACCCTCTATTCCTCAACTCATTACACACAACACACACACATTCCTGCAGACAGAAATGGCTTCTGCCTGTGCTTCATCAGCCATTGCTGCTGTTGCCTTCTCCTCCCCAAGGCAAGTTTCTCAATTCTCTTTCTTACCGCACTGCATTTTTATCGATAAACGAACCTAAGTAGCCCGCCTATGATCAACAATCATTACCTTTACCCGAGCATATCTATCATTAGGATTCTGCAAAATATTACAATGCATATGAATAAAACTTATGATGCAGTTCACAGAAAAATGGATCAATTGTGGGAGCAACTAAGGCCTCTTTCTTTGGAGGAAGAAAGTTGAGAGTGAGCAAGCATACAGCACCTTCGGGTAAGAGATCAGTGGCTGTCTGCGCGGCAGCTGATCCCGACAGACCGTTGTGGTTCCCCGGGAGCACCCCTCCCCCGTGGCTCGATGGCAGGTTTGCTCACAATCCCACATGCAGCATTTTTCTTGGCATGATGAATAGACTTCTAATATCCAATCTGAATCCTATGCAGCCTTCCCGGAGACTTCGGCTTCGATCCTCTCGGCCTAGGTGCATCATCGAGCATATCAGTTAGACCTAGAGAAATTGGTTAACACCAATTGATTTTAACTGATTTGCTTTTTCTGCAGCGTCTGACCCGGAGAGCTTGAAATGGAACCAGCAGGCAGAGCTCGTCCACTGCAGATGGGCCATGCTGGGTGCTGCCGGCATTTTCATACCCGAGTTCCTTACCAAGATCGGCATCCTCAACACCCCTTCGTGGTACACTGCTGGTGAGCAAGAGTACTTCACTGACACGACCACACTCTTTGTTATCGAGTTGGTTCTCATTGGCTGGGCCGAGGGAAGAAGATGGGCAGACATCATCAAGCCTGGATCTGTCAACACTGATCCCATATTCCCCAACAACAAGCTCACCGGGACCGACGTTGGCTACCCTGGTGGGCTGTGGTTCGACCCTCTCGGGTGGGGTTCCGGATCGCCAGCAAAACTGAAGGAACTGAGAACAAAGGAAATCAAGAATGGAAGGCTGGCAATGTTGGCAGTCATGGGAGCATGGTTCCAACATATCTACACCGGAACAGGACCCATCGATAACCTCTTTGCTCACCTTGCAGATCCTGGCCACGCCACCATATTTGCTGTAAGTGAAACATTAAATTTCAAGCATTAAGCATTAAAATTTTACAGTCTATTAACAGCTAACGATGGTTTCACTATAAATGCAGTCTTTCAGCCCTAAGTAAGCAAGGCAACAAAGTCGATAGCACCAAGTGTCTGACGAACAGCAGCAACCAATAGTGGAGGGAAGAAGATACTCTTAGTTTGTTTTTTCCAATTAATGTTGCATTGTTTAGACTTTAGATGTGTACTGCTACATCCGTATGTGTGTAGAGAAGTGCTTAAGCCGTGTACAAATGCATCCAAGAGATCCTAAATACACACCATGTCCATGTATATACGAATGCATGCATGAGGAAGACAGTTTATTGAATCTAGATTAGTGATTGATGAAACAAAATCATAAAAGCAGAGTAAAAAGAGCATGCATGCTGATCACGCACAATTTGAGCTACACGTCCTAATTTAAGAAATGAGCATCAAAAATATAAAGAAATTAGTCATTAGTAATACAAAATGTATTAAAGCAAGAGGGATCTATATGACAATGTTACTTTATAAAAGATAATATGCACACAATAATAGATTGCGTCGTGGAAAGCCTAGGTATTGTATGAGTTAACAAAGAGGGCAGAAAACCAATGAAACACTAACCCGATGTTAACTGGTGGGCGATAACTTAGCTCTATTAACACCTGGCTTCATGATCTTGAATGCTACTAACCTGACTTTGACAGTAGGCAGTTGAGGTCGTGTGCATAAAAGAGGCATCTCTCAAATTTCATTTGAAAATTACCTATACATTCATGCAGAGTTGAGATTTAAGTCAAGCAGTTAAATTTTAATAAGAAGAGAATTCAACATAAGTCTCAGATGGACGATAACTAATCAATTTATGGAATACATATTTCCGTCACTAGTTTCATCTTTGCTATTAATGTTGAGTATTTCAATAACTAGGGTATCACATAATAACCAAATAATTCTTGTTATTTCGAGTGCCTTAAGAAAATCTGAATTATTTATCAATTCAAACCGTATTGCCATTGCTTGATTCATGGTGTATGAGATGATCTATTGCTAGTATTACATATTATGAATGAAGTACTTAAAACATTCAAATCATTTTTGTCTTGTTTATAGACGAAATGAAACCAAAAACAAGTGCATTACTGAATACAGGAAGATAGAAATCATCTTTATACTTCTACCTTACAAGAACAGCACATTACAAGCCCTTGATCATATTAATAAAATGTAGACAGTAATCCACTCGCAAAAGCACTTCTGATAATTTAAAGCCATCAAAATGTAGTTTTCAATCAATTCCATAATTAGATATGAAATTTATATCTGTCACTCAGCTTCAGAATTACCACACAATAGCTCATATATGATATGTATATATACCCTAGCAGGATTTTTTTTTTTTTTTTTAATATGCAAATCCATTTTTTTAATATGCAAATCCAATATAAAATCATATCAGCCCATGCAAAAGAAAATTTTGGGAACCTAGATATAAAGACGAACAATCTTTGATTCATTTTGTAGCTATATAAATAGATGACGCCACACGTCTCTTGCTCAATCTCCTCTTCTTTCCTTTCATTCTTATGCTATTAATTCATGTTTCATTCTAGCTTACTGTAACCTAGAAGTAGATAAATCTGGAAGCTTACAAGTAAGTTTAAATCACCATAGAATTACTGAACCAACCAAATTTCTACAGTTGCCTCAGATCATTCATATCCCAGCTTGACGTGCAAGTGCTTGTGGTCTTCTTTTTCAGTTGATTCAAACAAGCAAAACATGAAAACTGGATCAATCTCTGAAACTTTGAAAGCAAGAATCAAGAACTATCAATAAAAGAAGTGGTCACAAGGGAATATCCTTTACAATTGGTATGCATGATGCTTTTATGATTGTTTTTCTCTGGGTAAGATTCAAGCACTGTGAAGTTGGAAAGTAACAAATATAGCTTTGATAATAGAAAGCACTGAAACTCTCAAAGAGCTTTTGATCTTTAAACTATTTCAAATCAATATTGACTCGCATACAACTAGGTGGTTTTCACAACATCATTTAGATACTGCAAAAGTTTCAAGGTGCAATTTGAACATAAGTGATTGTCTAAGCTTTATCTGTACTTCACTAGGTTTCTCTAAATTTTCAGTTTATTATAGCATAGAGGTTACCTAATCTCCTTTGGCGATGTCCCTATACTTATGATTCTTGCTATTCATTCTTAATGACTAAGCTTCAACTTCAGTGCAAGTAGCCTTTAAGTAAAAAAACATTACACTGGAAACATGCAAATTTGGTGTGCACTCAAGCTTGCACATCTTAAGAGTTCTTGCTTGATATGGAAGGTGATTTTTTTATTTTTTTTTACTAATATTGATATGGAAGTAAAGTCAAACACTACTTAGTTGATGATAAAAGAAAAATCACAGTCACCTGTAATAAGATAATTGACGTTACATGGCAGCTTGGCACAGTTCTATCTAATAAAGACAATTAAGCAAAGCTGAATGAAGTTCAATCTTAAACATAAACAGCAACTAGGTGAAAGCCACCATTCAAGGTTTGTCCACGAATAAGCCACTTGAAGTAAACAAGCAAACAACTCAGATGTGCCTATAAATGATAGTTATAGGATGAGTCACGACTCTCCGCACAAAAGCATTCAGCTTTCTTAAGCTCTAAGCTCTCCAAGTAAATCATTTTCACTATTCTACAATCATGGATTACAAGATTTAGTAAATAATGATTCATTACAACCAAAAACTCTTAAGTCTATCTGATCAAGAAATATCTCATGATATATTATTATTTTCCAACAAGAACCACTACTTTGAAAGGCTCAAGCACACCGCACTCTACAGTTTTCATGAAGCCATGGTGCACACCACACAGCTTAGCATATCGGGGCACATTATTGTAGTAATAAATTATGAATTATCATCATTTGTCAAATACAATTAAATTCCTGCATTATATCAGCGAATTCAGCAATCATTTAAGAAATGAAACCAGAGATCTAAACAACACTAATTTCCTAAACTAATCTCAGAAGAATCCAGACATTTCATAGATCTCATTAATGAAATCAGATACACAACCAATTATTAATTAGTTTTTAAAAATTCAGCAAAAAGATGAAGAGGAGAAGTACCCCAACAACAAAAGCTCCAATAACTCGAGAAATATGACGTAAGATTAAAGACAACGATACGAGAAAAGATCTAGATAGGCAGCAAACATAAGGTAAGCATCATTCCAGAGAGAGTCGCGACCATTACAAAGCAACATATTTGGCAGTTTTTCTTGCGCAAAGTTCAAATAAAACATGCAAAATGAGTAAAAGAAAATAGATGAGCCAAAGATATACAACACCTCAACTTCAATAGTTAAGAACTTAAACAAGACACAAAATCAAACTAGATAATCCATTAAAGTCGGATATCCATATCCCAGTAGAACAGAAGTGAAACTAGAGATCAATTCACCATGTATTGTAATATCTTTTAATGCCACAAAAACCTCAATCAAAAGAACTCATATCATAACCAAAATTGCAGAAATCTTGAAAAGGGAAAAACCTTTAGCGACCCAAACACCAAAAAGATTTATCAACAGAAAACTATATCAATTTCATAAATTTTGTAAATTTAGTTACAGCCTAAAGAGCAATTCCCAACAGTCATCTCTCTCTGTCTCTCTCGTGTTCTCCAAGAATTATCAATACATACAGATTACATTTTACATAAAGCAACGAACCCGAATAATCTTCAAGAAGGCGGGCTCGGCGGACGAACCGTTATCTGAACCGGAATAGGCCGGCCCGTTCCGGTTCCACCGCAGCTGTTGCAGGCCATTCGCCCCGACCCGGCGCAAGTTCGGCACCCGTAATCACCGTCATTCCAGCGCGTGCACATGCAGGTCACCCGGCCCGTTCCGTTGCAGCTGGAGCATCTGGGCGTCCGGCCCGAACCCATCATGGGGTTCTGATCCATCACCTGTTTTACGAGAACTGCCCCGGCCAAAACGCTGAGGCCGGTGGCCAATTGGGTCAATACGATCGGGCCCATAACTGAGTAGAACCGGCGATGCGGAAATGGGAAGGGGAAAGGAAGGATTTTGGGAGTGGGTTTGGATTTTATTTTGGGAGGGATTGTGTGTAGGTCGGAGTTTTTGGGTGAAGTGGTGGTGGAGGAGTACACGTAATTCGGCGCGGAGTTGGTGGTGTTGGGCTGTTTGGAGCTTAGTGAAGATTTCAGAATGTTTATGGGAAGCCTTCACACGCATTACGCGCGCAATGTGTGTGTGTGTTTGTGTGTGAGTCACACACATTTTGGGCTTTATTAATGTTGATTTTGTTTTGTTTTGTTTGTCCATGATTCATTTGTCGTTTGTTTAGATTTTTGGTGTGCTGTGGCAATTGTATTCCTAAGTTTTAGTGGTATGATAGATTTTTTGTGTGAGTTTTAGTGCTATGATGGATTTTTTTTGTGCTATGACGAGTGTTTTCAATTTTAGCGCCAGAATAGAGTTTTTGTTGTGAGTTTAAATGGTATTAGAGCTATAAATGAGTTGATTCGAGCAAGAATACTAGCCAGTTCGAGCTCGGCTCGTTTAATTATGGGTGATCGAGTTTGGCTCGAGCTCGATTCGAACTTCTGTTTTGTTGTTCAAGCTCGACTCACCACCTAATTATCAAGCTCAAGCTCAGATCAAGCTCGGCTCTTATGATATTCAATAATGTTGTATTCGAAAGCGCTCAAATTCGGCTCGTCTAATATTCGTAAATAGTGCTTGAGCTCAAATTTGTTAAAGCCTGTAAAATACTCGAAATAAAGGCTCGAAAATGTTCATAATGTCCTCTTGATCAACATATTACTTGAGTTCGATTGACGGTTCGACTACAGACTCGTGCATTGGCTCGATTTGATGCTCGAATGAAGGTTAACGAACAGGTTCGATTAAAAAGTTCGCTAACATGTTCGTGAACAAAGAAATCCGAACATGATTAACATACAAATCTGAACGTGTTTGCAAGCCCAACGAACCGAGCACCATCAGGCTCGAGATTGGCTCCATAAAATTTATCGAGCTCAAAATTGAGCTCGAGCTCAGCTTGTTTACTATCGAGTCAAGTTCCAAATGGACTTTTTTCAAGCTGAGCCTCGAATTGCTCGCAAGTCGCTCTTTTTATTTACAACCCTTAAGTGCTATATAGATTTTTGTGCCATACTATATTTTTGGTGTGGGTTTTAGTGTTGTGATAGATTTTGGGTACACTATAATGATTATATTTCTCAATTTAAGCGTCGGACAAGATTTTTTGTGTGTTATGGCAAGTGTATTCCTATATTTTCATGCCAGATTATACCTAAATAAAATTAAAATATAACTTATATTGATTAAATTTGAACAAAATATATTCTGCTATATATATACACATTATATAGTGTTTTGGCGTCTTAAGTTTGCTACCCATCATACTACACACCATTAACATTTGAGAGTGTGCTTTGGGTTAATTTTGTTATTGTATTAAAAATAATGGATACAAATGATACTATTAAGTTCCACTAATTTCACCTGAAATCACAGTTTTTGACATTGAAACGCAAGATTTAACGTTCACTTTTTATTTCACTATTAATAATAAGTATACGAAGTTTGTCTAGAAAAATGATGTACAAACGTCATCTTGGTGTGGAGGAGTTGCTTTTTTGGGTGCGTACTTATCCTAGTTTAAAAACAAAAAAACCAACAGTTGAGATGGCCGAGTTGGTCTAAGGCGCCAGATTAAGGTTCTGGTCCGAAAGGGCGTGGGTTCAAATCCCACTCTCAACAAAATGTTTTGTTTTATATTTACATTTATTTTGTTTTATTTCCTTACATTTATCTAATCTAATGTTTACGGCCTACTTGCTTTCCAATTAATATAAATTATATATCCCAACACACTTTTATTTTTTTTGGTTGGATGCCCTTATACACACTTTTTTCTTCCGACGACTTTGTACAATTAATACATTTATATATTATAATCTTTACGGACTATCAACTTTTTTTAGGTAACTTTTCAATTAATATAAATTATATCTCAATCTTCTTTATTAAAAGAACGATAAGGAAGCTAGTCACATTTTTCTTTAATTTCATGAATGAAAAGGATACCTATCATGTCCATGGCCTCAATTATGAAGATAAGTTCATGAGTTAGAGATAAGCGGACTTCAATCGTTAACACTTGCTGTATTGTAAACCGCTGTCTCTCATGCCCATGCTCTGGCTTATTATACGATAGATGCTAGCGATAGACAATAACTCTTCCCGAACACAGTTTACAATTTTTATCATGAACGATGTTCTTAATGTGAATAAGAAAATAAAAAAATGGTAAGGGTGTCATTGTAATTTTGTCTCGAGCAAAATTAGAGTGCCCGACGGTAAACTGCAAGAAAATTCGTCCTCCAATCCAAATCCAAAAATTCTGATTATAAAATGAAGGGAAAAACTCAAAATTTTCAACTATAAAAGCAAAAAATAAGAAGCCCGACTCAATAAAAACAAAATCCGGTTGAGTTGAACACAGAAAATCACCAATAATGGCGTGCAGGATTGCTCTCAGAACCGTCTTCTTAACCGAACCACGGCCGCCTTTATCCCTCATTTATAACAATTTATCCAATTTGAGGCCAATTAACAAAATATCTACATCCAACCTAAGCTGTGGTTGCAAAACAGCAGCAAATTCTAAGAGCTACCAGTTTTCGCGTTATTGTTCGAATAAAGGGGATTCATCTTCATCAACCGATGATTCTGAGCAGGGCCCGCCTCAAGAAGCCGTTTTGAAGGCCATCTCAGGTTCATATTTTTCCGCACAATCACTTTCAATCAATAATCGTGTGTTTATTTATCTCTCGACACTTTTATCTTTGTTGCGCGAATTGTTTGTTATATCTTTTTTACCTTATTCTGGGAATCTTCGCTATGCGCCTGTTTAATCTTTCGTGAGAGGCGCAAGTTTGGATTTTTTTTTAATAATGCGGTTGTCATTGTTAATATATGCGTTTGTTTCAGCAGGGATTTTCTAGTAGGTGATTGTGCTGGAAGGCTATAAGGTCTAGAAATTCTGAAAGAATGGGGATTCTATGAGATGCTTTATCTTTCTTATGTTTAATTTGTATTACGAGTTATATATTCGAAGGAAATTGCTGAGATTACATGTTTCTGGATTTTCAGAAGTTTCAAAGGCAGAAGGAAGGGTGGGACAAACTACTAATGTGGTCATTGGAGGTACAGTTGCTGATGATTCAACCAATGAGTGGCTTGCTCTAGATCAGAAGGTAGACTTATATAGTCCCTCACTGGCATTAAGGCTCCTTTGAGTTCAAATATAGGCCCAGCTCTTAAATGCATCTTTTTGTCCTTATCTAATGAAGACTTGCAATGGAAAAGGTTGTTTTCCCTTCATTAAATTGGTTGTTGCAGTTAATCACTACATATCTTGGCACGAGTGCCCATTATTACTTTGTTTGAGCTATCTAAAACCTTTATTGATTTGATGTCACACATATATTTTAGGTGAACTCTTATCCCACAGTTAGAGGGTTCACGGCAATTGGAACTGGAGGTAACGATTTCGTGCAAGCCATGGTTGTTGCTGTTGAATCAGTACTTCAGAAGCCAATCCCAGAGGTAAGCGCATGTTTCCTGGAGTTTCTAGCTGTTGTGTTGGCATTTAAAGTTGAAATGACTACCTGAAAATGTGTCTGATTTGGAACCATCAAAATGCTTTCCTATTTTCCCACATTATGAGCTTTAGTTGCTTTAACTTGTTCTTATTTTATGCTATCCTTTCAAGACATTAATAGCAGATTATGTTATTTTTTTTAAAGTTAAGTCGTGAGCTAACCAACTTTGCCCATATAGTCTAATACTATCTAAGAATGTATAATTTTTTGCAATATGACATAGCATTTCCATTGACTGCTAAAAATGGTTATTACTTCATAGATATAGAGAATTTTGGTTTAAGTCATTATAAGGATCTTTGAAAGTGTAAGAAAGGACAGTTTTCTGGTTCCATGGTTCTATTGAATAATATCTTTTGGGGGTCAAGGTGATGACTCTGAGTTATATACTGCCAAAATTTTCATTGATAATGATTTCTACCTCTAAACATTAGTCCATTCTCATGCAAAATGAGTGGTTTGTGAAGTTCGTTAGTAAGGAAGTTACCAATGTAGTTGCTACAGACAAACAAGGTGACCGTTTTCTCAAGCACAGAAGTGTTTTCTGCTCTGTGTGGAAATATGGAAAAGGCATTTGGCGGTTGACCTGATTATTTGTCTTAATTTATTAAGAAAACCTAACTAGTATATTTTTTTCCTTTAAATTGAGAAAATATATCCAGGTAAAGATATTGACTAACGTGTATCTGGGTTAGATTTTCTTTCCTGCTCAAGTTACTTTCTTAGGTGATCAGCTGAGAATGGACATGTGATAGGTGCTGATGGCAGTTGAAAGCTAAATTTGTGTAGAACAATCTCAGTTATAAGTGCCTCAGGATGTGTTCTCGGGCTCTAAGATGGTAATTTGACATGTGATCCTTGAGAAATTTAGTGGTACTGAGAGCTGAAGTTAGATGCATATAAGTGGAGGATTTAAAAGATCTACAAACACTTTGGAATCTGGCTCTGTCTAGTCATTATTGTCTTAAAGATCCTCTTAACATCTCAGGGACAAAATGAATATTCAACATTTCTGATTATTGATCAAATACGTTGAAGAAGATTTAGATGTGACAAGCGGTCTACCTTAGGAGAGTGAATGTCCCAAGTATCTTTTGCTTTATTCTGTTAATTGCTTCTTCTCAAAAGGAATCCATTTGTTTTACAAGCTAGCAATTTAAGCCAACAAAAGGTTATTCTTGGTCTCATAGAGTCAAGAATACTTGTATTTTGAAACAATAGATTAATGGCAGAAAACATTTGAACTGAAATAATACTAAACAAGAACGAGATAATTCCTCTCTTTCTCCCCAGAAAATAGCCGCTAACCCTAACCAAAAACTTTCATCACATTAAATACTAGTAAAAGTAATCCTAGTGGCAAACCGTTCAATAAATTAAACAACAACGTTGTTAAATAAGATAGTAGCTAATAAAATAAGTTTGCTGGAAACCTAACACGCTTATCCCTATCATGTTCTGCTGCAGGGTCAAGTGAAGCAGAAGATATCGTCCGGTGGCAAATATGTATCAGTAAACATTGGACCCGTGCAAGTTGTTTCCAGTGAGCAGGTGCTATCTCTCTCTCTTGGGGGGTATGGGGGGCATGATGCTGTTCTGTTAAGTTTATGCAGTCACAATGTGCACATCAAACAAAAATTACTTGAATAAATAGCCATTTGGGCACAAGCACCCAAAGCAGTAAATTACTAATTAAAATACAAGATTCATTCTAGAAAAAATGATCCCATGATGTATCAGTTCATTCCCTAACATACAACTTTTTTTTAAGAAAAAAAACTACAAGACTCTATTATGTAGTTTATTATTGAAAAATGCTAATGATATATGGATATTTTGTTGTTCATTGGAACATATATAATGTATGTTATGTAATCGAGTTGCATTCTTCCAGGTACAAGCGGTATACAATGCTATGAGACAAGATGACAGGATGAAGTATTTTTTGTAAAACTATTTCCAGTTGGACTCTGTATAGAAGGCATGTCATCCAAACTTGCAGGTGTAACTCATATTTTCTTTGACTTTCTACTATATATTCCTTGGTCTATCTCCATAAGCTGATAGTAGTCTTAGCTAGTTACCTTGTGACAATTATTAGTTATTTAAGATTGTGAGTTTTTTTATGTGGAAATTTAACGGAGAAATGGATCCTCACTAGAATATAGTTGTTGAGGCTTTGTAACATCTATATAATTTTGGTGCCGACTGATCTTATGGAGCCTGCTGATAGAGGCGTAGAACGTCTCTGTTTTCACATCAATACAAATTGATTCGTTGGCATTTGAGAGCTCACTCGACTGTGTTGTGTTATGCCAGCAATCATTCAAACTGAAGTAGTTTGCTAAATTTTAGTCAAGTTCTTGCATTGTTGTACACTTGTATCGCTCTCACCACCATTTAATTTTAAGTTTTTAAAAAAGCTGAAATTATGAAATGAAAAAATGGAGTTGTGGCTAGATTTGAAGCTAAAATTTTAGGGCTGCATTAGAGATGTTGTGGCTGAAAATGAGATTGCTGACATGATAGCTAAAAAGTGGAGTTGTGATTAAAAATGAGATTACATTGCGAATAGCTTAATCAAACACAAATAATAATATAATATCTATTAAAAATAAATAAATTTTATAAATTAAATAAGATAAATAACAAGAAAATAATAAAGAAAAAGATAGCAAATTAAAGTTGCAATCGCGGCCCCCTACGCAGCCACCGCATGCCTCTCGCCTTCGTAGCCGCATTTGGGGTTGTATTGCGAATGCTCTAGGATAAATTATCTATAAGATATCTATATATGATATGATTCAATGTCAGAAGTAACAGACCACTCAATCACACACGTGCGAAAACGAAAGAGGCAAAAATTTGCGTGGTTCAATTGTAAATATATACGTTCACGAGAGAGCTACTAGTGTTTTACTAAGAATCAAGAACGTAGACATACAAATAGTTAGCTAAGAGCTACGTATATGCGTATGAGTTAGCTACACAAGAAAGGAAAGTCAATTATTTATAGTCTACAACACAATCTATTGTCTAATCTCTCACTCTTTTTATCCCACTAACTTTCAGTTGCAACATCTAGTGAACTCCTTCATGTGAAAAGAATCATCTACTAAAGACTTTCTATTAAAAGTACTTTCTTGTTGATACACACTCACGATACCGATAAATACACTACTGTTGACGTCTACTGAAGAAATATGGAATTTAACAACATCCTTCTAGAAATTTTATACAAACCAAATTTCATTACTCATTTTGAAACAAACCCTCTTTTTTCCTTCATTTCAACTTTGGTCCTCAAAAATATGTACTTTATACGAATCACATCTTACAACAATATACAATATTGATCATTGAGGGAGAGGGCTGTGTCTTCCACTATACCCTATATTAATATGATATATAATTCATTCACGAACTTATAAAAAAAATAATTTTTATCAATCTAGGGAACGAAACTATTATTTCATCCTAAAATAAAATAGAGGGAGAGTGGACGAAAGAGAAAACGAAAAACTAGCATTTCATCCTAAATAACTTATACTACAAATTAATTGCCTCACGGATAGAGGGAGAGAGGGAGAGAGAGAGAGTAAGCAAAAATTGGGGAGGAACCTTCATTTTGTTATTTTTCTTTAGTTGGATTAGATATACTATTTGGTCATCCATCTCACAAATTAAAGTTTCTAAACACCCAATTTTAAATTCTTCATTTGTCTCTAAAACAAGAAAATAATATATGAAAAAGAAACGCTACATTAATAGTAATATTCGCAGGAACACTATAAGTTTACTTGATGTACATTTTTTGCTTCTTTACGACAAAAATCAATTATTGGTTAGACATCGATTTGAATAAGCATAGTGAGTGAGAGTCAGAGTCAGTGATAAACCTATCTCTTGTAAATCACATTCCAGAATCCAAACTCCATTAAAATAAGAACCCCAGCCCTTAATTAAATAAATGAATATAGTAGTAAGGAAAGAAATAACTGAACTTTAGAGATACTGATCATTACATCAAATTGCGAATTATTGCCATATTTTAGCATTTTGTGATGTAAGCTAAAAAGATTAGTGGTCAAGGACGCATTAATATTATTTTTCAGGAGATTCTTATAACTTAAATCAAAGGTTAATGATTCTACGTTGTGGGCCATTTGACGTCGTCGATGTTAGCGTTTCGCCGTTTGTCGAACAATTATATCCACACCACAATTAATTATTAGATAAGAATGTAGTATTTATCATCCACAAATAAATGTTAAATTTGTGCTGATCATCTCTCTATTCTTCTCCTTCCACTCTCTCTCATTTTTTTTTCCTTCTAAGCATCATGTTACCATAAATAAACATTCAACAAGTTAGTCAATATGGAAAATTCTAAGGTACTTACCATAATTTATGGTTTTGTCATCATTAATTTCTACTCACATAAATTCATATATTGTTAATAATAATTGTTAGAAGGGTACTGAATGTGAAGGAGGAGAAGAATCATTGAAGTAATCCTCACCATGCTGGTTGCAGGCCAACCAGCATGGTGTTTAAGGCAAACTCCTTCAACTCCTCCTATACACATCCTTTCTATTGTCATGACAGTTTCACATAAGTTTTTATCTAATAGATTCTAATATTTGAAAGAAAAAAAACACAGAAGGTGAACAAGGTGATTTCGGCACACCTAGCCTGCACGGGCTCGACCTGAGATGGTCGGGCGCCATCACCCTGGCGAAAATGCAGTACGTCCTGGACAAGTACCCAAAGTACTGCAACGGCCTCTGCCTCCCTGATCACTCCAGTTTGGTGGACACCCTGACGAAGAAGACCTCTTTCCAGGGCAACTTTATGTCCATCACAGAGATCCAGGCACATAACTGCGCCTTGGACAGCTCAGGACTCACGACCGAGGACTACCTCGTGGTATTCACCACCACCGTCAAAGAGGCCATAATGATGGTGTGTCATGCCCCTTCTTCTGGGGGAGCTACTACATGGTCGACTCCCTGACGATGAGGACATCATCAGGGCGGTGGCAGTGTCCAAGGACTCGAAGGTGGTCGGGGCGCCTGCGACGTGGCTCGACCTGAGGATAAAGGGATTGCAGGTCAGCCCTAAGGGGTTGTATGCGTACCTGGACGCCCGCTCCTTTCGAGCATGCACTAAATATCGGAGGAGCATAGGAACTCGTGGCACGTGCTACTCGACACTGCTGGGTTGGAGGCTGGGAATGAGTGCTTGTCGCTAGTGTTGGGGTTGTATACTAGAAAGCATGCTTAAGGGGGAAGTTTCAGTATTATATGAAGTGGAAGGGCCATTCAGTAAATACTGCAACTCATGGGGACAGAAATGAAAGGATCGAGTTTTTGAAGGGTTTAATTGCAAATTAAACCCTTCATTACCCGGTTGGGTCTTTGCAACCCTAGCAGCAGCTGCACATTCTCCTTCCTCTCTCATTTATTCTCGGTAGCTGGTACCGGAGTTATCCGCCGCCCTTGCAGTGGCATCGGCAACCCGATCACCACCGACGACTTCCGTTGCTTTGCTTCGCTTGTTCCATTGTTGGTTGGATCTGGATTTCTTCAAACCTTCCCACCCATCGGGATATCCGATTAGGTGGAAGCATGTCTCTTTCGCATGTTTCTTCCCTCCACAGTGGGTACACACGAGTCGGCTCTTGTCTTCTTCAATCCTTCGATTCCATTAATTCCAACTTGGATTCTGGCTTTGTCCCTGACCGATGCGGCCTTTTTCCTTCGCTGCAAGCCCGGCTCCTATTTCACTGCCTTGTGATGTAGCCGCTGATTCGGAGGTAACCGGCCTAAGAATTTGGGCATTGGCTGCCTCCCGCCTTACCATCGCGTAGGCTTGGTGTACTGAGGGCAAGGGGTCCCGTTTAAGGGCCTCCTTCTTGATTGGTTATATGTATATGTGTTTGTGTGTGAATGTATTGTTTCGTCTTCTTCCCCTAGCCCTTGGTCCGCTATCGGAAATCACAAAAATTTAATCCCTCATCTTCTTACCCCAGTCCAACAATTTCCCCAAATTTCGACGATCGAAGCCCTAATTCACAAAGATGAGCAGCAACGACGTGGATGCCAGTTTCGCGAAGCTGCAAGACAAGTATAAACATTAGCCTCAATTCCAAGAAATCGTCTGTAGATGTCGAACTCTCGTCTCTTGGCGATTGGATGAAGATCAGCCGCCACCACGCCTGCATCTTCTAAGACTTCCAGTGCCGCTGCATTGCCCTCGAGGTGCTTGGAAAGGACGACTGCTTGTCGAATGCGTCATCCACCACACAGTGAATTTTCTGATTCGAGGCCCGGCGCAACAATATCCTCATGCGGCGTGATTGGAGAGATAGAGAGAGGTAGGGGAGAGAAGGTTGGGGAGACTGGAAACTAGGGGTTGGGTGGGGGAGGGTTTCGAAAAAAAAGAAAGAAAGAAAATCTTTATTTTAATGAAACGATGTCGTTTTGAATGTCACCAAATAGCGTCATTTTGTTAATCGGACGTTTTGTTACGTCGGAAAATTTGGCTTTCACGTCACTACCAATTTGGCAGAAAAAATCGACCTATAGGACAATTGAGAAATACAGCAAAATTATGATTTTATTTTCTAAATTAAAAAGTTATAGAATTGATCAGAATTGAAAGCAAAATTGTAATTAAGAAACTTAAAGCGCACAAATCGCAAGTGATTAACATGAGTCATCGTACAAAACTTATACATGAATTCAACCATTTGAAGGTAGGCTATTTTAAATTTGAGCAGCGCTTGTGTGTGTTGGGGGTGGGGTGGGGGGGGGGGGGGGGGGGGGTTTCTGGGGTAATCCTTTCCCATATATATAGATTCATTTGTAAGTATATTCA
>JAYDZE010427459.1:0-16557 GCA_034509125.1 Monilaria moniliformis | reverse complement strand
GTTTCCATAAATGGAATGGGACTACTTTTGGTGGACGGACCAAAATGGAAAAATGGGACTATTTTTTGTGGACGGAGAGAGTATATAGTTGTAATCAAATAAGAACTTACTTTTTTCAGCAGAACAAAGAAATAATTATACAAAAAGAATATCACGATCCCACGATTTTAAAAAGATACGAAAATTATATATATAATAAATTATTGTTTTCAGTAGCGGATTCAAAAGTGGAAAATGGAGAGGGCAGAATTAGTTGCGTTAAGCTAAATTTTTCAGCCATCTTCTTCTTCGGGGTAGGCCGGCGGCTAAGGAAGAGGGCGACTATGACAGTTTTCCAGCGGGATAAGGGGAAATTGCCCGTGGGGGGTCGGCCGCCCCCTTTGGCCCCCTGCATACGCCTCTGATTGTTTTTATGTAAAAATTAGAAACAAATCTGAACCGTCAACTTATGTAATTTATGAACCTAGTCAACGTCTGATTAAGACCCAATTCTTATCATTTCCTAAGACCAAGTAAAATATTATTTTTCAAGAGCAATTTATAGTTTATAATATATATGGAAAATGGATATGGACATATGAGGTGCCATGTCATGTCGATATGGAACCAATGGCAAGAAATGTTTCATGTGGTTCTTGCTTAGGGTAGTGGTCAATCCCATGTTAATTCAAATCTAGGTGGTACACCCTATATATATAATGTCAACAATTATTTGATATTTCATCTCGAAAGTATTATGTCAATACTATTCTCATGACTAGATCTATTGAAATATTCAAATGGAATTTCTTATCTATAAATATCCTAATTAAAACTTAATCACCTTAATTAAAACTTAATCACTCTGATTATCATCCTAATCACTCTAAACAATAAGTGTGCGTATCATGCGCACGCGCGCACTGAAATTTTAGTCTTATTCAAATGTTCTTTTATACGTCACGCATACCATCTTACATGTGACAATAAAAGACATAGAATATCGTACAAGTAACACAATACTTAGAATTTCATAATACTATATGAATGATCCTTTATTACTTGAATGATCCTTCATTTATTTAATCTTGTATGTTTGGTGGGGATGAAGATAGTGACTAGGATGTGGATGCCTTCCTAGTACTATTGACCTTATCTATGTCCAAAGTAGGGCAAAATCCCAAAGTCAAGAATTCATTTCAAGCCATACGAGAAGATAATGGCGAATCTAAAGATAAGGCATGAAAAAGTAAGGCAAGTAAACATTTATCCAAAATCTCACACTCAGTTTCACCAATCAAACCGTGCTACCCCCTATCCCAAGTCGACACGTGGCACCGACGTACCAATCCACAAGCTTTTTACAAACTGCGCCATTGGATGTCCTCCACGTGTCGTGCTTGTAGCGTAGGAAAGATGGGATCTCTATGCACCCTAAGGTGATCCACTTATTTTATCTCAATTTAAATGCTCATTTGGTTGGTCCAAGAAATTCATGTTGTTCATTTATGAGAAGACTATATATTATTTCTATCCAGTCCAGAAAAGAATTTCTTCAGATCCCTTTAATTTGTTCTTGTTCATTGATGGAAGGAGGGAAAAACAGTCATCATATGTTTCAAGATTCATGGTTTCAATATGAAGACAGCTTGAAGAATGAAGGAAGATGTGAATCATTAACAGCTACTTCATCTTCATCCATTGGAGAAGATTCAGATGCTTCAAATGGATCCTCCATAACTTCATCTGATACAGTGGATGATGCATCTTCATCTTCGTCGTTGTCGTCATCGTTGAATTCGAGCGGCAGCGGAGCTCTGTATGATCTTTCAGAGATCATGGACCAATTGCCTATCAAGTAAGTTAAACTTCTTTTTTTTGAATATTTTTTCTTTTTTTTCCTCTTATATTTAAATATTTATGAAATCTTTGGCATTTTGCAGAAGAGGGCTTTCCCAGTTTTACCAAGGGAAATCAGAGTCTTTCACATCACTTTCAAGGGTGACAAGCATTGAAGATCTGATGAAGAAAGCAGCTGGTAGGAATAGGAGAAATTTGAAGGCTTCCAAGAGCTGTGGAACTGGTTTGCATAGCTACAAGCAGTATACTCTACCTAAGGCCATCATATCAAAAAAATCTTCAAGGGGTGTTTCTCTCTCATCATTTCCTAGTAAGAGAGGGGGTGTTATCAACAGCAAGCCCCCTCTTACCCCTCACTTGGAATGTTGAAGACATGTTTTATTTCAGATCATTGTGAACTGTTTTATTTCCTATATGACTTCCACACACACATGAGAGAGAGAGAGAGAGAGAGAGAGAGAGAGAGAGAGAGAGAGACTGAGATGTAAATAAGCAATTTTGTGATCATTGTCTAATTTCCTTCATTGTTCGTAGACACAAAAAGTACAGAAATGAGATACCCTTTTTATTTCAGATCAAAGGTGGTGTTGTGCCTTCAAAAGTTACAATTCATTCCCACGTTGTGTGATGCTGCAGCGGCGTTTGTTTGGATAGAAAAAAGCAAGTTTGTGTGTTTTGTAGGGATAGTCATATTAGATTCTATAATCAAGATAGTTATGAACTGATCAGAATGCAAGATAGGAGGAAACAGAAAAAAACCACATTTGACTAGCAAATATATAGTTTCAGTTGGAGATAAAGAGGCAATTAATTCCTAAAGAGTAAAGCTAGCTACAAAGTTAGATGTTGGAAGACAACATTATCTCTCTTCTCCTAGTTTTAGTGAGAGAGAGATTGCAGAAACAACTGAGGGTGCTGTTTCAGACAAAGATCCTATAGCTAACTGATGAAGATTCATGGAGACATAACTGCCGGTCGATTTCGGAGTCTGCTTGATCGCCTAACTGGAGTAGTTCCAATCATGGCTTCTCTACTTCGGCCCCCCTGTCCAATGCAAAATATGGAGTTGGCAAATAGCAATAAGTAAATTAGAGAGATCAAAACTAAATAACAAAAAGATCATAGAATAGTAAGTATGAAATTACCTCTTTGGTTGAGGTCTTTCTTTCAATTGTAAAGCTTCCACTTGAAGTGGAACTGACAGAAGGACGAAGCTCGACTGCAGATGGCTGAGACGGCGCAGGAACCACTTGAGGGCGTGAACCACGCTTCCGAGACAACATAGCAGCATTATTGCACTCGTCTTCAGATACGATCATCTGGAATTTCCCAGAGTTTCTAGGCTGTCCAACAACGATTTCACCAATCAACTCGACTGTTGGGGCGTGGATGTGGCTGGAGAGCTCTCTGGGAGCTTCTCTCATCGAGTCAGATGGTAGCGAAGCTCTAGCCAAAAACTCAACTTTCCTATCAATGGAAGGAAGCAGCACAGGGTTTACATTCCCCTCAACTGCAAGTGTATGCTTTAGTGCAGGTTCTGATTCTTTAGAAGACGTGCCTCTTCTTGATTTCCTCGAATGATAAACGATGGCTAGTGATGTTGAAACTATGACTAGTACTGCAGAAACGCCAGCAACGGTGTTCCATTCCGATTTCTCCATTCCAACTTCAGCATCATCATCATCTCCTATATCATCAACTTCATCCATAGAACCACTCAACTCTTCATGTGATCCAACAAGTTCTTCTACTGGTCCTGTCTCATCTGTGCCTTTGGACTCTGTTGGTGTCTCCTCCAAAACAAGTTCCAACAACAATTGAGGCCTCTCCTGCAACAGATTGGAACTATCATCACTTTCAACAGCTTCCAGGCTAAACAAATGCCCCGAGCTTTGTGCTTCATAGTCAACTAGACCACCGCCTATAATCTCCGTTTCTGCAGCTTCATCCTTGTATACATTATCCTCATCCAAACCAGCATAAGAAGACACTACTTCCATATCCAACAAGATGCCACCATCTAAATTTTCATCAGTGTTTGCATCTATCAAGTGCTCAGACTCATCCACTTTAAACTCAAATCGAGCATCTCTGAGGCCCTCAAATTCTGCAGCTTCATCAACTACATCTTCACTATCCACATTCTCATTTTCAAACATCTCCTTCTCATCCCACTCCAAATATTCAATAATTTCTGCCTCGATGCTCTCATCATTTTCACCATAGTTTTTTTCCTCAACACTGTTATCTTCACTATCTACATTCTCATTTCCAAACATCTCCATCTCATTCCACTCCAAATACTCAACAATCTGTGCCTCAATGCTCTCATCAATTTCACAATAACTTTCTTCTTCAACTTCCGCCTCCTCAATATTGCTATTACCTCCATCTTCCACTTCAAAGAAACCATTGCCACTCAAATTCATGCTGGCAAATTCAATTGTTTGATTCTTGATCACAACACCACTATCTTGAAAATCCCAAATGGCTAGTTGAGTTGGTGAGTTCATTGGAAACATGTACGAGGTTAACAATAAACAAGCAATCAGTGTAAAAAAAAGCGTTAACATTCCTCTAAGACACCATCCCCTCTCCTCCATCTCTTCCTCCTCCTCCGCCTCATAACCATCAACGACACTACCATTATCTTCGTCAGATGTTCCTCCATTTCTCTGATTCACATCACTTCCTTTTGGAGGGGAACTAGAAGAGACTGCAATTTCCTCAATCTCCTCCTCTTTCGCCTCATAACCATCAATCACATTACAATTATCACTCCCTTTCGGAGGTGAAAGAGAAGAGTCTACAATCTCCTCTTCATCACTAGCCTCCTCAGAATCAAGAGAGGTATTCAACTCCTCCTCTAATCTCTTGAATATCTCGCGACGCCTATTGGGATTGAACCGCATGTAACGAGGCCGTGGAGAGAGGTAATTCGTCAAAGGGTCATAAACCTTCACAGATGAATCGCAAACTCCCTTTTTCGGGGGACTCTGTTCCGAGTCCAGATTGGAATTTTCTTGAGCTTGAGCATCAGAAGCCTTCGGAATTCCCTTAATCTCGGCAAGAATTTTCTTTCTTGCAACTCCAGACATGAAATGTTTGCCATATGCAGCTTTGTTGTTTGCAAATTGTGGAGCCAATTTATCCCCACTTGAATCATTCTCATTATTCTCCATCGCTCCTAACCAAAGATCAAGAATCATCCTTACTAATCTTACAAATAAAAAAGACCCCAAGTTACAGATTAAATCACGGGACCCACATTCAACTCCCGGCATTACACAAAACAACCAAACAAATTCGAAGAGAGCTCCGAATTAGAAGAAGACAAAATACGACAAACATAAACAATCAAGAATACAGGAAACTATGAAAAATCAAGGAAACGAAACCCTTCTGAAAAGAACAAATAGACATAAACAATCAAGAATTAGGAATGTACCAGAAGACGGGAGATTGCGGTTCGAATTCGATTTCGATGGAGATGAATAGCAGACTCCCTTTTCAAAACCCTTCATTTTCTTTCCTTCTTCAAATCTTTTGATATTTTTAGTGCCTGTCTGTGCTTAATCAACGACGTAAGGAGGCAAAATTGGAGGGAGATGGGAAATGTTGAGTGGAGTAACTAAGAAGAGACTAAGTGACCGTTGAGAGTATGGATCATTGAATTCGTTATTTTAACCGTTGGCCACTCTGACGTGGCTAACGGCTTCTTTGGGCACAAATTAGCAATCTTCTTAATTGCATACATATATTCTTACACATGAAAATTATAATTTATGATTTGTTTTCGAGGTAAAAAAAAAGTGTTGGCATTGATATATTTAGATATTAATTGAGTATATAACACCAGACGTTTCACGCTGGGAGATACATGAGTTCCCCCATCTTATCGTATAACTTCGCCAATGTATAGTAGTATGACGAATCAAAAATAACATTCTGTCATATTTTAATCACGGTCAAGTAACACTGTTTTGAGTAATATTTAAATTTGTAATCTTTTAATCACAAATTTACCTTCTCCGACTAAATAATCTTAAATAGAGTATATTTTTTCGATCTATTTTCAGTTACATATCATCCCCAAATATATTACCATTCTTTACAAGGAATGATTTTTAATTTTCATATATTTTATGTAATTGTAAATGGATGCATGAGTTTGAAAGTCATGCAATTTTATTCTATTTATTTAAAAAAAAAAAACTTTTGTAATTTTTTTTGGTGAACCATTTATTTGTTTTTATATTCATTATCATTTTGTTGAAATGGGCTTTAGGGGAAAACAAAGGCAAAGTCTCCGCTGCTCTAAGCCCATCAGGCCACTTAAGGAGGTCTAAGAACGGAACAGTTCATTTTCTTGTATTTCTCAATTATAATGGCAAATACAAAATTGATCCAATAAATGTGAGTTTATAATTTTAAACCTATAATAATGATAGTTTTAACCTAAAAGCGTTGTTAAATTTAAATAATGGTTTGACCTATAATTAGTTCATTCAAAAACTTTGAATTAATTTTCAATTACACCATCAACCTTTTAATTTTTCCTATAATATCATTAACAAATTTTTATTTTTTTTACTTGATTGGTAATGAATTTTTCGTTGAAATTGTTCTTATATGGAAGGGTATAGCACAGAGAGAGAGAGAGAGAGAGAGTTATAATGCTAATTTATGTTTAAAAAAAATTGTGTAAAAATATTTATTGGTTGAGTAGAAATGATTATTCTTAATTTAATGGGAATGCTGATTTCAAATGAAATGATGATTCCTGTAAAGTTTCGTACCAAACAAAGGAATGAAATGAAGGTTCCATCATAGGGAATTGCCTTAGAGATTCCAAACACGTAAAATATATTTTTATCAAAAAAATTGATTAAATTGCAAGATATTGAGATATAGTGTTGTAATAGATGAGAATAATAATTTTTGGAACATATACATAATTTAATCTTCACATTAAACACATAATAGTGCACCTCACATGAAAAGTACCCTCAATTCTAACTTTTTAAGAAATAAAAATAAAATAAAATAGAATAAAATAATAATTATAATAAATAAAACCCATCTCCTAGGTCTCACCCCACCCTCTTATCTCTAATGCACATCTTTTTCTATTTCCCCAACTTCTAGGGCTCTTAATTAATTCACAATTCCAAAAATGTCCACCTTCTCGAATTGATTTGCCACCTTCCAAGAAGGTCAATGTGGGGACTTCACTTTCAAATTTTGGCTAAATTCCATTTATTATTACGACTCAGCCATTAATGCCCCATTTGACTAAAAAAAATAAAAGCAACCGTTACATTCAAAATCAAAATACCATTTTTCAAAACAATAATGCTGAGCGGCCACATTATGCCCACCTACATAAGAGTATAATAGTTAATATATCCGAAAAAATAATAATATATTAATATTCATTTACATAATAGTCATTTTTCCACAAATTTTAGAGAGAGATTATAAATTTAATTTCATTAATTGAATCAATCTGATTTCTTCAGAAAAATCGCGCGTGGGCAGCCATAATGTGGCTGTTTAGCATCACTCTTTTCAAAATTCAAAGTTTTTGAAATCTAATAAATGGGAGAGTATTAACTATTAAGTTATTAATTACCTCGATTATTGTTAATTAATCCATTTGTTAAATACTCTTAGATATCTAGATCGTATATTTTAATCTTGAGCTACAATCTTTTTTATTGTTATTCTTCGAATCTCTTGATTTAGTGTTCTTAATTGCGATTAATTAATTCCTAATCTTGAATTTAATGCAACAGGATGACGATTGCATTATCACTCTCATGGTTATGGGAAGAAGAGCTTCAGATATTAAAATTCAGCAATTAGTGTTTGAATTATAAGAGACATGCCAGTTAACCAGGGATATAATGTTTATTTAATTTGGTGGTTTAGTTCAAATGGCCTGACATTTGTTTAAATCCTATACTTGTCTAATTAGATTATTCGGTTTTTGAAGTTTTTTCTCTATGGAGCTTAAATTGAAATATTTTTGAGAAGTATCCCTAGTATGTATATATATGTGTATGTGCACAGACACACGAGATTACTATACCATCATACAAAATGAGAAATATACTCATTGCATGCATGCGAGATCACTGCACTACCATAAAAATGGGAAATAAATTACAACTCATGCGATTGAACTCAAGATCTGTTGCTAAGAAAAACATTATGGTGCCTTTGCCACTTAGATTAAGTCTCATTGACAGTTTGAATTGAAATATTATTTGTGAATGTTACTTTTAGTATTGAGAGTTTAAATCATTTTTGCATATGCTTTAATTGTTTTCATCAATCAAGTTTATTAGAACATTATTTTTAATTTTTCTTACAAATATAGATCTTGGTTCGGCTAACTATGAAAGTAAGAAAAACATAGAAGAATTAGTCACTTAATTTGTCTCTACAAAACTATGCTCGGAATATGCAAATTGGGAGATTTTGCACTATAATTTTCGAATATAAATGCAACGAATAAAGCTATTATTTATATGAAATAATAGTGGTGCCCCAATCCAACAACCTTACTAACAATCCAACTCAAATTGATAAAACAACAGCTAGCTAGCGTGGTCGAATGTTCAGTATTTCCAAGCTCCATAACTCAACATAATTAGTAAACAATTGCATAGAAACGAAAATCTGTCGAATGTACGTGCACATCAAATAACAGCTACAAATTATACACTTAATAGAGCAATCATCATTGTCGGGTACGGGCGCAGAAAAAAATATCGAGTGAGCCGCATTATCTTCTATCATTTTGCCGACGCCATTGTTTTTCTTATTCTTTCCCTTGAAATTATTTGACTTTAACTGCAACTCACTCCTTCGATTTCAACTGCGATGGGAGGCCCCGGCATAATTCTCCGACGAATTATCAAAATCATTGCGAAAGAACACAATGGAAGAGGGGGCATAGATATGGGCGTTATGATGCAAGAACGTGGGCAGTTTTGGAACAAAATGATGGTCAAGACATGCAAAAAGAGGTAAGGTTTATCAACTCGGTAGAAGAGAAACATCCAAGGACATATTAATGCAGTCAAAGAAGCACAATTACCAAAACAGCCTCACAGTTATGTCTTTTACCAAGTACAGTACTTCAAGAAAGCAAAAGGGAAGAATTTTCTCACCTCATATGATGAAAGCAAGTAAGCAAAGCAGCCACAATTTTCAAGAGATTAGTAAACCCAACCTAACTCAAATCAAACCCTAATCATTGCCCATTTCCCACACCAATATAATTATTTTAAAAAAAGTGATGTTAAACGGTCACACTATGGCTGCCACACGCGGGTTTTTTTTAAGGAATCAGATCGATTCAGTTAAAATTGGTTCAGCTAATAAAATTAAATTTATAATCTATCTTTAAAATTGGTGGAAAAATAACTATTATATACGTGAATATTAATGTGTTATTATTTTTTCGAATACAATGTGGCCGCTCAATTTGATTGATTTAAAAAATACATTATAGCCAATAGTTTTTACTAGACTATATATTAGAGAACACTCCACGAACTGCCACGTGTCTCTTAGGAAAAATCCTTTTTTCCTGCTTTTCTATCCCAAGTAGGATCTAGCCTTTTGGCCTTAGCACCTTTCACCTTTTCACTTTTTCCTTTTTTCGGGGCTAATTATAACCCTTATGCTCATGGTAAATTTGATAAAAAGTAGCTGAATTGTTACAAGTTACTACAATCCATCAATGAGATCGATGAATTTTGATGGATAGTTCGAGTAATGCATATATAGTAAGTTGAGGGAATGCCTATTTCAATATTTTGTGCAATAATTATTCAAAATATTCCCAAATGGTTATTTATATAATACATGATTTGCAGTTTGAGTATATAAAAGTGCTAATGGATCCAAGATTTATAGATCTATGGTGCCAGCTCGAAATACTGATTTATTTGTGATTTTTAAATCGGATTTAAACCCACTATAAAAATAGTTGATCTAAAGTCTGCAGCCTATAAAATATATTACTGAATTAACCACACTTTTCTAGAACATTTTTGAAGAATGGTCTAAATCAAGCACTTTTCCTCTACAATGTTTTGTATTTTTTTCTAGGGAAAAGATAAATAACATAATTGTACATATATAATACTACTAAATTTTAAATTGAACTGAATCGGTTTTATTTGAACTGATTTTATTACTAATTATATTATTTTTTTACTAAATTGCTCCTATTATATTTTTAAAGATATGATTGAAAAATTAGTCTGATAGATCATTCAAACAAAGGCACAAAATTGATTTGGAAATAAATATGTAGATATCTAATGAAAAAAGTTAATCTTTTATTAAATCTGCAGATATTTAATTTGTAAAAGTTAATTTTTTTCTTAAATTATTACAGAACGGTAAATATGTAATATATTAATTTATTTTAAATTAATTAATATTTATAAACTGATTTAATATTTATAAACTGATTTAATTAATATTAATTATATATATATATATATATATATATATATATACACAATTTATGTACATTTATCACTACTCTTTTTTCTATTTGTAGCACAAAATGGGACATGAAATTTTAAATAATTCCAACAAAATCTCAAACATTGTTCTTTGTACAAACTGAAGAATATTCTTTCTATTTGTAGATGGAATAAATTCAGAGTGATTTAATTTACCAAGAGCAACTGTCATTTTGTAAAAACACACATGTAATTGAAAATTGTGCCCCCTCTTATAATTTAGTTAATTGTGACGAATTCACATGGAAGTTTCAATTTTTACACTAACTTTATAAAAAAATTACAACTAAGGGCGGGAAACAACTAATATGTCACATTTCAAAATAGTATATGAGATTTTCTTACCTAAAAAAATAAGTAGTACAAGAATTTTAACAATTTACTAGTCTTTTTTGGATGGTTTAGTTGATCAAAGTGGTAACCTTGTGAGTTGTTGAAAGGGAGAATTGAACGCTACTTCGCCTTTTACACGGGAGAAGTCCACTGTTTTGGATGTCTCGAGAGAAATGAATTTACCTTACGTTTAAGTATAAATAAAATAAAAAAGAGAATGACTTCATTAATTAAAGCAAGGTGCTTAACATAATTTTGTCAAGGAATGTACACAAGCATTTTGTTCTATTCTATCAGCAAAACAAAGGCATATAGAGAAAGCTTTCTATAGACAAAGCTAATCTCGGATGCAACAAAAGGAGATAATTTTAGCATATCATATAATATTCATGTACTAAAATTCAAAATCTTCTTGAACTTGAGAGCATGACCTCTGCATTCTAACGGCACTGAAGCTACTTCTTGATGCCATTATCTCGTTCAACGAAAGGCGTTTTTTCGGGCCCGATTCGGGCCTTTGCTTCGGGGCGCTGTACGACCTCAGCTTCGCCCTAAACGACTGCGTGTTCACCATGTAGTTAGGGCAGTTCGAGTGCGGCCTAAAGAAGCTATCCCCACACACGCTCTTGGGCGGCGTGACCGGGACATGGGCCCGGCCCGAGCACGAAAATCTCGGGGTGTTTTGGGCAGTTGGGAACTTGTAATCCTCGGTGACAAATCCCCAGTCGAAATCTTGTAGGTGGCGACAGTCGGGGATGGACAAACGGGCCGGGACCGGACATGGAAGAGGCGACGATATTGCTTGGTAGTAGTGATCGTCGCCATACTCGGACATGCATCCGTTCATCCTCCGGGACCTTGATTTCGGGCCGCAAGTGTCGATTTCGACGATTTTCGGACTCTCGTCGAATGCGTTAACAAAAGGGTCACAAGAAGTTGTGACCCTTCTGCTATGAAACTCGCTCCTATTTTCATCAAATCGATCCTAAAAATTCACGAAAGGCTTTAGTCAATGAATATAAACGGATTAATATTTCACAAAAATTTGCGTCAACCTGTCTTCATTCTTACCACGGGCTTTCTTGCTCGTGTTTCAAGTTGGTACCGGTAGTCATTGCTGATTGAACGACGGGCCCTTTGGGACCGTACAGCGGCTTGGGCCCGAAATAGAGCTTGCATGCTATGAAGTGTTGCAGCTGCGCGCTTCCTCACAAGGTAGCCTCTAACGAGGGCCTGCAACTTCACCAGACCTTTTAGGGCCCGTAACGCTTTTCGGGCCTGTTCAAAATTCCGCATTCTCGTCAAATTAGCAACACAAAAATCCAATTGAAAGATACCAAAATCACAAAAGATTCTTAGTTCACTTTCCATCTTCTGCAAAAAAATATTCGAAAAAGTCCAAAAGGTCATATTAATTTTGGAAGCTCTTAGCTTTTACTAAATAGCAATGGTGAGAATATTATTCAAACTGCAGGAAATTCAAATTTCAAAAATTGGAGCTGCCCAGACAAGAACAGGCAATGATGGATGAAGATCACAGTCGAATAAATGTAATAATCAGAATAGGACAGTACATAAACATTCTGTTTGATTACAGTGTTAGTAATTTGCTTATATTTCAAGAAACCAACAAAAATAAAATCAAGATTGTATTAATTATTTATGTCAAGTATTTAAATTTGAAAAAAATAAATACCCAAATGCGGACAGCATAACAACAGATTACATGTCAAAAAAAAATCATTTCAGACCATTAACAAACAAAGGAATCAACCAATTAGGTGTGGAATATTAAAAAAATAATAATCAAGAAATCAAAAAAAAATAAAAAAAATTGAATGCCACATACCAAAAATCCTCTAAACACAGTTTGAATCTTGACAGCAGCCAATCTCTCTTTGCCACCTGTGTACAAACCTCCTTTTCCTTGTCTGGTCAGCCTGACCACCGCCACGGCGGCCTGCGCGGCGGCAACGGCCGCATCGGCCGCGGCGGCCGTGGCAGCCGCCACGGCGATAGCATGCTTATTCTGCTCCTTCTCTGTGCCACCAATGTAGGATCTCAACCAAGCCGAGTCGGCCGCCGGAATATCCACCGGAATCTGATTGAATCCGCCGGAATCCTTGCCGGACTTGGCAAAACCCCACGGTTTCTTATCTCTCTTTTCGCTGCCGCAATTTGAATTGCTTTCCACGTTTTCTTTATCTTTCTTCATCCCAAGCAGCCCCTTGAACCACTTTGTAGCTTTCCCCATTTTCTTTTTTCAGTCTGTTTGCTTCAGGACTTTAGGTAGAGAATGAGAGTGCAATGCTGTAAAGATGTAATTGTACAAAGATGGCAGAGTGTTATGTAAAGATTGTGGCTTTTTAAGAGAGAGAGGGAGACAGAGAGAGAAATGTGAGGGACACTTCGAATCTTTACATGTAGAGACTTATAAGCAGAGGACTAATGAGGCAGAGCATAATGCAGAGGTGTGGGGAAAATAGTTTTTACAAATGGCACCAAACCTTAAACTTAATATAGTGCAAGAAGTGATAAAGATTTGATTTTATATATTACTACTATTTTTCTTGGGTTTTCGTTTTTTGCCTTTGTGATTTATTTTTTGAAAAAATTTCTCCCTTCTGACACAACCTCGTGAGGAACTGTATTACAAGACAAAAAGGCATCACAGAAAGAAACGATTTTTAAAATGGTAATAATCATGATAAATTAAAATAAAAAGAAAAACAGGAAAAAGGGATTTTGAAAAGTTTCATCAGCCATACAAACAACAAATTACAGACAAAATCAGTGTTATAAGAAAAGGTTTGCCTAAAAAGAAGGCAATAATCATAATGAAGAACAAGTAAAACTTCAAAATCCAACCAATGAGAAGCTCATGTTCATGCATCTGCAATCATTTCCCTCACAACTACAAATTCAAGAAACTGGAAGGAAAGTAATTCCCCCCACAAAAACAAAAAACTCAAATGTTCCTTAAAAGTCACTCAAACAGATAAACATACCTTTTTCAAATTCAAACAGCTACTCAAGTAACCCACAAAACACATAGAATCTCTCTCCCACTGGCCACTATATTACTAAACAAGCCTATTCTATCTCTCTCTCCCCTCTCTCTCTCTACAACTTCATGGAGCAACGTGCGCAATGTATGAGAAAATATACAAGTCTTACATAGCACATAGCCACTGTTTGTAGATCTTGTAAACTAACATTAATATATGCACAGTCCCTATTTCATGTAAAGTCTACAGAAATCTTTGAAAATCTCTATAATTGGTTGAATCTGTTCAAACTCTCAGTGCCCTCATCCCATATCACTTTCAACTTTTATGTAGCCTTTTTTTGAAGCTTTTAATGAGCAGAAATGAATAAGAAATCGGTGGAGAAGAAAAGGGTCTCTGGTTCTTGAAAATTTAATGCTTTTTTTTCCTTTTTTCTTTTGTGAAACTGTCACGTTGTCCTTCCACATAAAAGCACTTACCAAATTAAAGGAGTGAAATCTTGATGGCTTCTTGCTGAAGGGGGATGAGTTATTTTTATTTTTTCGGTTGATTTTGGTGAGGAATATCTGCCTTTTTATAGTGCAGAAAATCAGTATTGGGATGTGGTTGTTTTGCTGGAGTTATGAAGAACTACTAATGCGTCAAATCGTTGAGAATTATAGTGTAATTAAGAGTGGTATTAAGGGTTTGAATGTGACTCATTTTTGCATCTCTTTAAGAAATGTTTATCTATTTTGCAAATTTTATCTAAAATACTTTGTGTTTGTAGGAAATTAATAAGCACAACTTGATTTGTAGAAATTCATATTTTTTGTATATGTATTTTAATAGTACGTGAACTGAATAAAATATGAGTTTTTTTTAAAATTTGAATTTCATCGATATCTAATGAGTCAGAGTCGTTTACGTTTGTTTTTTTAAGCGTGCTTACCTGGCTTATATTGTTTATAGACGATTTTATTCGGTGCATATTATTGGTTTCTTTCAAAGAATAAAAGTAGGTTCTGAGCTCGAATTTTATTTAGCAATAAATTTATGAATTTCTTATTGCAATAGATGATATGGCATCTCCATTTGGGTTTTATTTAAAATGTTGTATCTTAGTAAGTTGTTATTTTTAGTTGATTGTTAACAAAATATATTAAAAAAATAAATAAAAAAGAAAAAGTAAAAGGAAAGGGTACACATGAAGCCTGAACAGTGGATAATAAAACACTCAATTTTAGGATTTATATTTATTTTACTCTACGGAAACACTTGCGTAATTCTTGAATTCGTATAAAAATAAACATGATTATGTAGTAATAGGTAAGTTTTAATTTTTAAACTTTTATCTGAGAAAATAGATTTCATCTTTAAAATTTAAATTTCTTTACTTATATAAAAGAGTACATTTTTTTATAAAAAACAACTTATAAATTTCTTTTTCTAGGTTAAAATGCGAGTTTTTTATTACGAAAAAATACATGAAATATGAATAAAACTCTCGACAAACGTGGAAGGTTCATCCTAAACATGCACATACAAAACATCCTTAGAAGCCATAGCAAAACTCATAAGTTTTTGAAGTAAAGATATAACAAACATACAAATATTTACTATAGAATATGGGCAGACGAACCTTGATTATAATGTATGATTACTTATAACATAAATTCGCAATATTACTTACTCCTTACGAATAAAAAAAATTCTTACATTGCTATATATAGCCAATAATTTCTTAATACATCCATTCGCACCCATGCGGCTAGATCCTTCAATAACGCAGAGGTTGATTTTGGACTGATTGGGCCAATTGACGGATCCGATTGGGAACAAGGGGTATAGTTGTACCCCTATTTTTTACTATTATCATATAATTATTGAGTATTTATTATATATCTAATTATAAACTGCCAAAATTAATACAGTCCATTTATTTAAAAAAATTATTTTATCAATTGGGCGTTGACATCTTAAATTAAGCTCAATAACATATTATCCACATGAAAATTCGAAAAAAAAAAATAAATAGACAAAGATGCTAACTGAGAGAATAGAACAAAGAGAAGAAAAAGAAGAAAGAAATTTGATAGCTCATAAACTTCAGCAACTGCTCGAACTTCGAAGCTCCAATATGCTGTAATTATTTGTCGCATCTCTGAATCGAAAATTTCGAATCCGCTACTACAGCCAGACAAATAGTAGCGGCAGTTCGAGATGGGGCTGAAAAATCTATCCGCATAGATGTAGGTGGAGGAATAGAAGATTGTACAAATTAAAGAAAAATCCTACTAGACGTTTGTGATTTCACTAGTTCAATACTAGATACTATATTTGGGATGTGTTATTGTTGTCTTGTCTCGTCTCTATTTATTGTTTGAAATATCTGTTATTTACTCTAATATTTATGAAATAATTTATTATTTAAAATGGAATTCATTGAATTAAGTTAATTAAATAAATCTACGCATCACTAAATTAAATGATCTTAATCGAAAAAAATTTAAGTAATTTTTGTAAGTCGCAAGTGCAGTTAGTGAGTTGAAAGCCCATATATGATGTGGTTGGACCTTCTTATTCTGAATTTGGTGTTAATGGTGATGGCCCATAATAAATTATGAACCCACTTTTCAAGCCCGAATATACAAGAAAATAAAATATATTAGGGATAATTGCCATTTAAATCATAACTTTTCGTTGACTTCTGGTCAATCCCATAATTTTTGAAACTGTAACATAAATCATAACTTTTCATATTTTCTCAAGGGATAATTGCCATTTAAATCATAACTTTTCGTTGACTTCTGGTCAATCCCATAACTTTTGAAACTGGAACATAA
>JAYDZE010427348.1:0-16558 GCA_034509125.1 Monilaria moniliformis | reverse complement strand
AAAAGAGGTGTTCGACAGTCTCTGGCTTCTCTCTGCAAAAGGTGCAACGATCATCTTCGATCCCTATTGTGTGAAATCTGACAAGTCTTTCCTTGGTGTTGAGTTGGCGATGCAGTAAGATCCACACGTGAAGTTGTGCGCGTGGTGGGGCGATATTCCTCCAAGCCATCTTGCCGATCATTTCACCCGATGAATCTCTCTCCTTCAACTGATTAACCTGCAAAACAAAGTTAGATACCGAAAAAAATTGAAGGTTCGCTCTCGACCACACCCTGTCATCACTCGTGTCGAGATGCCCCAAAACTAAACTGATTCGGCTAAACTGGTTAAGTCGAGATGCCCCAAAACTAAACTGATTCGGGATGCCCCAAAACTAAACTGATTCGGCTATATCCTCGACGAGAGATTTGAGGTAGTGCGCTAAAGAAGTCTAGACTTGGGTTGACTCGGCCTGGTCCTCCATACCCTAGCACAAAGAGTAGTAACAAAAATATCAAGGACACGCGTGGACAAGGTGCATCGACTCATCAAAACTTCTTTTTGAATTATAGTAACAGTTTGCTTTCAAATGTGTTGCTATAATTTCCTAAGTTTGCATTTGATTCACTAAATTCTTTAAAATAAATATTTTAAAGAAAAATAACATTAATATCACTTAATGCATTAGTACTCAATCCACTTTTCAAATATTTTCAAGATGTTCGAGGAGAAGGGGCCAGAGAAAAGGAAGGCAGGGTGGTCGCATGTTGGAAGTGGACTACGATTACATGGATTGTAATCGGTGTTATTTTTTCAGGACTTAGTACTTCTTTGATCAGGTCAAAGTTTATAAGTGTTTGTTAACCATCTTAACCATTGACTATTCTACGTCATGCATGACGGTTTGAAAAACTTATTTTTGTATTTAATAATTGAATTATTGAATTGCTCACTTATTCCAAATTCTATTTTTCGCACTAAGATATGATCGAAGTCCTCATATTTCGAGTCAAACCAAATACATTTTTTGAGAAAAACGACCATTTTAGTCAAACAAGCTTTTGCTAAGTGAACACATTTTTAAGCAATGTTATGAATTAATTTCAATTTCCAGTACATGTGTCGGTCCCTAAAAAAATTGCACTATAATTAATAATAATAATAATTTAGTTCCAGCTATCCAAAGGTTTAATGCTAGTAACAATAACAATAAGGTTATGCTAGTAACAATAACAATAAGGTGCCCAATAGAGACTATATAACCTCCTAGCATATAAAAAGTCAATTTTATATGGTCACATTAGTAACTGAATAACACCACATTTAGCGAAGTTAGTCAAGTACCCAAGTTTGATTGTACTCAGGCCTAGCTTAGTTGCACACTCCTAGGCCTACTAGCTTGGTATTTTTTTGCCAAAAGGTCTGGACTTTGAATTTGACCAAAGATTTATATAAATAAAATATGTTGCACATAATTTTTTTAGATATTGTTTATTTTTTTTGTTCGAATCTCGCAAATGACTTATAAGTCAAAGATATCACACATAATTTTTCTAGTATAATTTTTTTAATAATTTGTACGTTATTATACGATAGTGAAGTTTATCCAAAATACACTTTTATTGTTCGTACGCTATACATGAAAAGAATTTACCAAGATGAAACCTTTAGATAGCTGTAAGTAACTCTTTGTTTCTTATTCATTTATGCAAAATGGAAGACTCTTTCTCCACCATATATCTCTCTATTCATCTTAGCTTCTTGTTAGGAAAAACAAAAACGTAAATTGAAACTTTACACTTACATAACTTTTGTGAGTAAAAAAAACAAGTCATTTAAAATATTATGCTTAGGATACCAAATACAGGACGGTACCTACTATTGTCTCCTTCTATCTCTAGAGCCTTCACGTATTAATGTTCCACACTCATTGATGGCGACAAATTTATTATAAAAAGATAAATGCAATATAGGGTCTTCATTTATTTGGGCTTAGAAAGACAATTTCATAATGTCTCAATAATTTCATTCATTGACATGAATCTGCGGTCAATTTGGTATACATGTCCCAAATTCTAGCCTCCTCTCAATTTTTAGCTCATGGTAGACCACCTATTTTTGGTATATTTCTTCCAATTTCATTTAATTCATCAAGAATGAATTATTGCGTGGCAAGCCCCCATTGGTAACTGATGTTTAATTTTGAGTTAAATGTAGTTTGTAATTTGAATTTGATTTTACTGACGACTTTATGATCTGGATTTGAAGGAATGACATCAATGGCCTGAATTTGATCCTATGTTCATTTAGTTAAACACATGAATAAGTGTCCAATGACGAGAAGTATCGAATTTTGCAATGAATCCCATAAAGTTAAAATAGAGCAAAGTTCAGGTTATAAGTGTCACTTATAAGGTACAATTCAAACTAAAAAAGTCACTAACAGATTAAGTTCGGACTATAAAATATATATCAAATAAAAGTTCAATAGTTTGTGTCAGCTTCCTTTTACCAAATTTTTGCTCCGATGACACTTAGTGAATATCGTGTCAACATTGAGACTTCTTTTGTCATTTCTTAAAGTTCACAAAAAAAAAAAAATATATATATATATATATATATGTATCCTTTAGTAAGTGTAATGTTAAAGGATATGAACCTTTTTTTCTGAGGTGATAAGGAACTTCTTCTATTAAATCAGATATATAACTCCCAAAATTGCAATTATTTGACACACTTTGGAGATTAGTGCTACATTCTGGTTTCATCTTTACCAACAGCAATAGTGCACAATTATACCATGCCATATACTTGTAAGCATTCAGCAATAGGTGGTCCTCTCCTCCAATGACAACCATAAAATGACAAAATCATTGCAAAACATCTTTCTGCAGTATATACTGCACCAAGTTGTTAATAGCCTTTCATCTGTTCATCAGCAGAACATCTTGGATAGTGATAAGTCAAAGTAGAGAGAGAGAGAGAGAGAGAGAGGCAAGCTGGCTTAAAGCGAAAATGCAGTGTTGCTAAAATGAGAAATAGCATCTGAGTTTGATGGTTAAGGAAAAAGGCATGCTATAATATTAGTGCAATACATCCAAACAAGATTGTTAGTGTGCCCATTCCTTCACAGCCTGTGGGAGACCTAGAAATCAGTGAGAGCCGACAACTAGAGATAATTCCTTATTATCCCCCCATGTGGGATTCTTCCTCCTCTCTCTCACTTCTTCTCTAGCTAGTCTCTCTCACCTCGTTCTCTCTCTAACTTCCTCTGCAGTCACTCTCTACTCCATCCTCACCGCGATGTGGGATTCGGAGGCAGAATCCGGCGGCGGCGGGCGGGACTACGGCAACGGAGTCCTGTCCACCAGCAAACCTGGAGTCAGAACTGATGGCTTTGAGCAAAGAGGCCAGTCTTGGTATGTATCACTACTTCAATTTTGAACCCCTACTTCACTTGTCACAAGTTAGTTAATATCGTTACTATTTTTCAATAACTTCTTTTCCATCTCCAAATAGGTACGTCGCAACTGATATTCCCAGTGATCTTTTAGTCCAAATTGGAGACATCAGCTTCCATTTACATAAGGTAGCCAACTATAATAAAAAGTAGATAATTAACCACAATTATATAGATGATTATGACGTCATTATTGGCCTGTGCAGTATCCTCTTCTCTCGCGGAGCGGTAAGATGAACAGAGTGATATACGAATCGCCGCGCGAGACAGAGGTGAACAGGATCAACCTAGACGATCTCCCCGGCGGCCCCGAGGCCTTCGAACTGGCCGCGAAATTCTGCTACGGAATCGCCGTCGATCTAACCGCCACGAACATCTCCGGCTTGAGATGCGCGGCGGAGTATCTCGAAATGACAGAGGATTTGGAAGAAGGCAACCTAATCTTCAAAACCGAAGCCTTCCTCAGCTACGTCGTCCTCGCTTCATGGAGAGACTCCATCCTAGTGTTAAAGAGCTCCGAGAAGCTCTCGCCGTGGGCGGAGAATCTACAAATTGTGAGGAGGTGCAGCGAGTCGATCGCTTGGAAGGCCTGCGCCAATCCGAAAGGCATCCGTTGGCAGTACACCGGGAAGCCACACCGCTCCGTGTCGAGCCCAAATTGGAACGAGAGCCCGAGCCGGGGCAGCCCCGTGCCCCCCGACTGGTGGTTCGAGGACGTCTCGATTCTCCGAATCGACCACTTCGTCCGCGTCATCACGGCGATCAAGGTGAAGGGGATGAGGCACGAGCTGGTCGGGGCTGCCATCGTGCATTACGCCACGAAATGGCTCCCCGGCTTTGCCCGTGACTCCCCCCTCGACGAGGGGAGCAACAGCAACTTCAGCAACGACAGCAGCGGCGGCGGCAGCGGCTGGAAAGGAGGCCTCCACATGATCGTGGTCGGCGTCAAGGAAGAAAACTTGCCGGCTGCGCTGCAGGCGAAGGATCAGAGGATGATCATCGAGAGCTTGATCAGTATCATCCCGCCGCAGAAGGATAGCGTGTCGTGCAGCTTCCTGCTGCCGCTGCTGCGAATGGCCAACATGTTAAAGGTGGCTCCGGCGCTTGTGACGGAGCTGGAGAAGCGCGTCGGGATGCAGTTCGAACAGGCGACCTTGTCGGATCTGCTTATACCGGCTTATAATAAGAGTGAAACTATGTATGATGTGGATTTGGTGCAGAGGCTTCTGGAACATTTCCTGGTGCAGGAGCAGTCGGAGGGGTGCAGCCCCAGCCGGCAGTCGTTTTCGGATACCAAAATGTATGATGGAGCTGCGAGAGGGGCGAACCCCAATGCTAAGATGAGAGTGGCGAGGCTCGTCGACGGTTACCTCACGGAGGTGTCAAGAGATAGGAACTTGTCGTTGACCAAGTTTCAGGTTTTGGCAGAGGCCTTGCCTGAATCTGCGAGGAGCTGCGACGATGGATTGTACAGGGCCATCGATTCCTATCTTAAGGTATCAATTGTAAATTATCTAACATTAACTAAATTCCGATTTTGCACCACGAAAAAGGTTTTTGACAGTAAATTAATGTACGTTTAATTGATTTAGATTTTGCAACCAAGATGAATTTACTCTAAATTGATGTTGATGTGGACGCCTGAAAATTTAAGGCAGCCAAATTGAGACGGCTATGTCAGCATCAATTATCCAATTTGTCAATTGGATAATTCACAAATTATTGTCCCTATAGAAAATATGACAATCTTTGTTGTGTGAGATTTGTAAAACTGTCTGATATGAGACTGTGTGTTTTTGGCAGGCACATCCGACTCTGACGGAGCACGAGCGGAAGAGGCTCTGCCGCGTGATGGACTGCCAGAAACTGTCGATAGACGCGTGCATGCACGCGGCGCAGAACGAGAGGCTCCCGCTGAGGGTGGTGGTGCAGGTGCTCTTCTCGGAGCAGGTGAAGATCAGCAACGCCATAGCCGGGAGCAGCCTGAAAGAAGGCGCCGGCGAATCCCAGTACCAGCCGCTGATACCCAACCGGAAAACGCTGCTGGAGGGGACTCCGCAGTCGTTTCAGGAGGGGTGGGCCGCCGCGAAGAAGGACATCAACACTCTCAAGTTCGAGCTGGACAGCGTCAAGGCCAAGTACTTGGAGCTCCAAAACGACATGGAAACGCTGCAGAAGCAGTTCGACAAGCTGACGAAGCCCAAGCAAGCGTCGCCTTGGACCGCCGGCTGGAAAAAGCTCAGCAAACTCGCTAAGGCCCCCGAACACCACGACGTCGGTCCGCACATGCACGCCGCCGATGTCTCCAGAAAGACAGCTCCCAGAAGATGGAGGAATTCTATTTCATGAACCATATATCTATCATCAACATATGCATTTTGTGTTTATCACCTTTGATTTTTGTTGATAGAATATTTGTTGTGCTTCTTGTGCTTGATCCAAACCAATTTGTTTTTGACAGATTAGCATCTATTCATCTTAATATCCAATCTCTGCATTCGGATGATTGATTTGTGTTTTAGTGTTGCTGATCATGCTTGCTACTTATGATTTCACAATTTGAAAATGTAAGCCCCAGCTGATTTTTATAAGGCATAATGGTCTTGAGATCAGAATTTATAATTAATGTCGTCGAGGAATTTGTTTCAAACATATCTATCTCTCAGTGTTATTCTAATTCATACTTAGTTATAACATTAACATACAACTAAGTTTATCTTTCGTGCGATACATGGAAAATATTTTATACGTATTACATTTAATTTTTTTTTTATTTTCTAAAAAGAGGTTCCTCATTTTCCTTGAAGATTCGAAGCCCTAACCTACTAATTAAAGAAAGAATTTCACTAGCAAAATTACACTTCATTGTCACAATTAAAATTAAGATTTTTTTAAAGTTATATCAAATAATAATAATAATATTATCTTTTTGTGAGTGAATTTATGCTATGTAAAAAATTTAGTTGTATAAATCTATAAATTTAATTTAAAATATTGCATTTGAAGTGTTTTTGTTGTATAGAGAAGGTATATTTGATATTTAAAAGGGAGGAACATTTTACAACATGATTATGCTTTAATGTGTGTGTATTAGTTGAATCACATCAAATTTTTTTGCAGTTGCACATATTTGTTATATACATATTTTATCAATTATGAGTTTTATAATATAAATGATATTAGTATTTGACTTACATATATATATGCACATGTTTGATACTTTAACTTTTGTAACTTTGAATAACTCAATATGGAAATAGTGAATCTACAACTATAAAATTTATCATCAGAGTAATATACATGATTGGATAAAAGAATAATGACATATATAAGTATGATTGAGTATCTATTTTACAAACTTTATAATATAAACGTTAATCTGAAGTATATAAATTAAAACAATTTTACCTAGATAATTTGGCACATTGAAAAAATATCTAAATATAAATAAATAAAATATTTCAAAATACATCCATCCATGCATACTGGTGATATATGATAGAAAATAAATTTGAATTACATGCAAATCACTAATAGGACTATGACCATTAATATTATAGTTAAAAGTTAAATAAATAAATATATAAATAAAAGACTAAATAAAATGGTCAAAATGATTTTTGTTCATAAAGTAATAGAGATGAGAGAGAAAATAATTAATTACTTTTAATGGAATGAGTTTACGTGGCCAATTATATTTGGCAAGGGATTTAGCTTCTATATATAGATTTAGGGAGGGTTTGGAAGGATATGTTAAGAGGCTAAAATTAATTAATATTAACTATATAGTATAAAATTAATGTTTGGTAGAGTGTATAAGTCCGAAGGCCCGATGTTTATTTCCCGGCCCGTGTCTATTTTATCACATTTGACTGTTTCTCTTGAGCTATTAAATCGACTCATTCAGTGGTTTTAATTTGTGTTGATTGAACAGTAACCCATGCGTTTCTTTCACCCCTTTCTCTTTCTCTCTTCCTCTCATCCTTACCTAACTACTACATTTCTTCCTTCCCCTATCTTCCTTTCATCCTCACCTAACCCCTGCGTTTCTTCCCCCCTCTCTTCCTCTCATCCTCACCGTCACCGTCGGGATCGTCTTGCGCCTCAGCAGCCGGAATCGCCTTGTGCCTCTTGGTCCCTCCGCCTTCTCTGTGCCGCCACCGACCTCGCCCTCGGTCCCTAGGTCCTCTTCAGCAACTGTCGCCTTCTCTCTCTTCCTCTCTTTCTCTGTGCCACCGCCGCCCTGCGGCTTTTTTCTTTCCTCTTCTCTTTTCTAGGCTGCAGTTTTCTTCTCCACCCCGCACTCTCTTCCTCCGCCTCACCGCCACCCTGCGGCTTTCTTCTCTTCCCCTCTCTTCCTCCACCTCAACCCCACCCCCGCCCTCTTTGTGTGTGTTCGATTTGAAGGTCGAATTGTTGGAAGCAATGTGTGTGTGTGTGTGTCGATTCTGTGTGTGTAGTGTGTTACAGCGGTGAAGAACGTCGGAGAGGGGGAGAGGGATGAGATTGGGCGGCGGGTGTATATATTTGATGGAGTGGGGGTAGGGTGGGTTGGGTGGAAAACCCTAATCAATATGTAAGTTAATTAATTAACCAATTAATTAAATTTCATTCACAATTTATTAATTAAACAAGCTTAAATTAATATTAATTCATTTTAATTATATTCAATTTTTTACAAAAATGAGATAAATATATCATATATGAAATAATCTAGTCTACCAAACACTTTATTAAAATTAATATGGTTTTAATTTTATCTATCAAACAACAACATAAAAAAACAATACTAATTTATCTTACTTTTTATCTGTTAGGCCTATACTAATTTAATCTCGAGTTTATTCTTGATCTTAATCTAGCAATCCTATCAAACGAGTCCTTATAAAATTGTTGTATCTCAATTGGCTCGGATCTAATTGTTCGCTATCCCATAGAATTTGACCTGAAACCTAGGTAGTTAACCTAATTGACCACTCAAATTGCAGCCTTAAATTAAGCTCAGGTAAATATATTATTGTCTATATTTAAATAAAATTATATATATAATATATATAATTCAGATTTTCAAATTTTTTCAATTTGAAAAAACCAATCTGAACAGAATCGAAAATTCGAATTTTGAATAAAAAGAAATCTAATTTGATCCGATGCGAAAATTTTGAATCTAATATTTTGGTCACCCATAGGGAAGTGAGAACGTCCCCTGAAATTAATAAATTATTATTAAGTAACTATTGATTAGAGGTTAATTCAAAAAAAATATTAATTAGATGTTAATTCAACGCACTTATGAGAACATTACCACGTCTAGGACTCCGCCTCCTTATAGATATCAAAATCAAAACCGCCGACTCCGAAACACACGCTGAATTGGAAAAGGCTTTAGGGCTTTCTCTCTCCCACTCTATATATATCAGACGCTTGGTTGAAATCGACTATCAATCCCTACGAAGTTGGGAAAATTCTAGGGTTTTCTTTTTCTTTTTAACGGAAGAGCTTTGCGTTACCGGAAGTCTGGCGATTTGATTGGTCTGGCGATTTGATTGCTAAATAGCTGATTGAATTTATAAAGATAAATCTGATTATTTTGTGAATCCAATACAATCGAACTATTTGATTTGTGAATATGGGGGAATCGCAGAAATCTAAAAGGATTACTTGGCTTCCAGACGTTAATCTTTGTCAGGTAAACGAAGATCCCTAATTTGTCTTTGCCAGAATTTCATGAAAAATTATTGTGAATTTTCTTAACCAAGCGAAAAGCGCTGAGATCTGCGGAACAGTGACTTCTACGAATTCCCTCCGTTTATATTTTCTTATTTCATTTTTTGGATTCAAAAATCTCAATCATTATCGTTCACAGGAAATCGATTAAACCATAATATTGATTTCAAATTACTTATCGGTACGAAAATATTTCCGCATTAACATCGATCTCGAACGATTTAATCGATGGAAAATTATTTGATTTTAAAATTGACCCCGAAGGTTCATCAGGATCTTCATCTCCTTCGTTATCCGTGTTTCAGTAATCGGAAGCCCATCGATACTCATTTACTTCCGATTTTGCAAATTAAGAAGACGCAAATGAACAAATTCTTACTTTAGGAAATCCTGCGTTGTTTTTCTCTACAATCTGAAGTTTTTACTCTTTATTTGTAGAAGGATTTGAAATTGATCAGATGATTGTAAAATAGAATGAGATATGCAGAATTATAAAGAGAAAATGAAGCAACGCTTATTATAATGTTTATTGAGATTTGATTGAGTCGATTCCAAAATTAAGAACAAATTTGGTGTCATAATGCCAAAGCTGAGAGGAAAATCAATAAATGCTATACAATTTAGGAAACTAGAACTACATTATTGGGAGTAATCAGTTCTTAAGTGTGAAAATTATTTGTTTTTGCCATTCTTGTACACTTCATTGATTAGTCCCTGAACAAAATCAATTCCAGAGGCAGCCATTATTGGTCTACTCCGAAGTTGAAATTTATTAGTGGTCTGCTTATTTTTATTTCTTTTTTCCATCAAATTCTTGTTTGGCATCAGCTAAGTTGAATCTAAATGTTAACAGGTGAGGCTGTTTTCATCAGTAAAACCACCTTCAGAAGTAGGAATGTGCAATCGGGCGTCAGGGTTTGGTAGTTATGAGGCTGATGAGAGTTTGCCACCAGGCTTTGAAAATATGAAGCCTACAATTCTCAAGTTGCCTCAAAAAGCCTTCACCAAATGGAAATGCCCTCCTAGAGTAAGTCAAATTTCATTACTAGTCAATATGCAATTTCATGTATTTACTGCTCCTCTATGTTGTGCTTGATCATTATTAGAGTTTACTAATAAGCAGGACACCTTGAGAGTGAATCAGAAGAATAACAGATAAACTTGATCTATACATGGGATTGAATGTACGTCTGATGCACTCCATGTCTTGTGTTGCAGTTTGAAGTAAATAGGGAGTGGCAAGTGGTCTCTGGGGAAGAAAGCAAAGAGATTGAGTCTCAGAACCAACGCGAGAGGAGAGTGCTCGAAGCAATTTATCCTCGGCGATCAGCTATTCCTCCCAAGTAAGATGCTTCCTCATTTATATAAAAAACTTTTAGGTACATGCTAGAATGTATGGTGTTTTCTCTGCTTCTGTTTGAAGTAACCGTGTTTGTAATCTTCATCCAGCCCTTGTCTGCCAGTGAATGCACAAGAATCAATTGGTGATGATCGCAGCATTCCTCTGATTCCTTTGATACCAATTGAAGATGCCGATGCTGCACTTGCACCATCGGCCTCCCACGCAGCAAATAGTAGCCCGATGATCCCACAGCCACAGCACCACTTGCCCGATGGAGTTGTTTCCTCTCAATGCAGTGCTGATAGCATTTTTCATGCCAATGGAACCTCAATGCAGCCTAATATTGCTCAAGCTGCGGCAGCAGTCCTGTCAAGCAGTTCAAACGAAGATCAAAGAAACCTAATTGATCACGACTTGCTTATAAGAATCCTCAGCAACCCGAAGTTGCTTCAACAATTACTCACCACCAGCCACACTACACAGGAAACGCCATCTAGCATCAGCATGCAGCATGTTCCAAATCTGAAGCTACATTCATCAGACTCGACTAACATTTCCATGAATGAAGGAGGAGCATCACTCTCTACTCAGATCACGGAGCCAGTTTTCAATGCACCTCATGATACGACTAGAGCAGTTCCACCGCAGCTTAGAACTGGATTCGTCTCAACAGCTTGTAGCCCACCTGTAGCTGATGTGAGTTCAGCACCCTGTCCTGGCATGGTGAAGGACATGAGCTATTATAAGAGCCTCATCCAGCAGCATGGAGGCAGTGGAGGCGGCGTCCCGACACAATCTTGTGGTAAATCCAATCGGGTGATGGGAGCAGCTCAAGGATTTACAAAGTCTAGAGATGTGTTGAAATCAGGAACAATGAAACCATGCATGTATTTTAATACTCCAAGGGGATGCAGGAATGGGGCTAATTGTGCCTATCAGCATGATTTTAATATGTTGTCGTCTCGAAAAAGGATGGGTTGTGTTACAGAGGTTGTTGGTGCAAAAAGAGTGAAACTGGGTAGATAGATTAGACTACATCTACATGTCAATTGGATTGCAACTTTTTTTTTTTCTTCCCCTTTTTTAAGAAAAAATCATAGCTCATTTTATGCGGTTCCCTTGCATTCTTTATTTTTTGCGATGAGATTTAATAATGTTTTTTTTTCCTTCATAAATTCGTTAGAAGCATCTTTGTAAATGATTTTAAACTATAAAATAAAAGTTGAAATAGATACATAATTTAAAGAAAAGTTGATATAGGTACATAATTCTATTACAGAAATACTGGAGCATGTATATGTAAATGTAATAGAACGGTAACATTGCCTTTCACGTACATAGATAATGAGATTAAAATAATTCATATTAACATTTTGTTATTGAAGTGGAATGCATGTATACAAGCCTTATACATTACTAGTACACCGCCGCGCATTGCGCGGTAATTGTGATTTGAGACTCTCTTAGGGTGTGTTTGATAGTAGAGATAACCTCAAAATTAGATTATTAATTATAACTAAATAGTATTACTGTTTAGTTATAATTAATAATCTAATCCTGAGGTTATCTCTACTATCAAACACACTCTTAAGATGTATGGACACTTTATAGTTATTAGTTTAAATATAATATAATTTAAAATTTGATTTGAAAATTGTAATTTACAATGTGCAAAAGTAAACGTAATGAATGTGAAAAAGTAAGAACAATAGATATAAACATGGACAATCCACTAATTTTTTTAATGAGTTGAATAAATGTATCATTTACTTAATTCATCATTTTTTAAATCAGTAGTATTGATTAATCAACTATAAAAATTTAAACATTGGTATTCGAGAACAAAACATAAATATGATATACATAAAGAAAATGATTGGTGTATAAAATGAAGTAGTAAGATTATGCAATTAAATTAAATTGTACAATTAAGATTAAAACATGATTAAAGAAAGTGAGAAAAGGATAAATAAATTGTACAGTTTCGTAAAGAGAAAACTGTGAAAAATTATCGAATTAGAAGAGAAGAAAGAAAGAAAGAAAGAAAAAAAAAAGTAAAAGAAAGAACTCAAACGAAACAAATCTAAGATATTTTTTGAAATTCTCTCTTACTTTTTCTTTCATTAAAAATAAAAGAAGGAATTTCATATATATATGCTAATTAAGATTTTAAAAGATAATAACTTATTTGTTTAAAATTTATTTTTATAGATTATATAACAAATTAAAAGTATTTTCATGATCTTTGATTTAAGTTGGATATTGTATATTTTTTCAGAACATTATGAAAAAGGGATAAAATAAGCTTTACTATATTAAGAAAATAATAAGAAGAAATTGAATGCTAATAAGAAGAAATTGAATGCTTAAACTATCACGCACGTTCAAGATCATCGAGATAATTCATTCATTGAATTTGCAGACAATAGGCAAAAGATTTATCATCCTCTGGTGATTAGATCTCGAGTTATTGTGAAGTAAAAAATCGATGAATTATATGAATGGAGAGAGTACTGTATATCCATAAAGTAAAAAAAAATCCAGTGTCCTTATTACATACACATAATGGGTTGAAGACGATGTCTCTTACGAAGGCGTGTGAAGACTACGATTATTAGAATTTACTAATCCACAATTACGATTTCACATACATCCACACATGAGGATGTTATCTCATGATTTCACCTTTTGGTTTGATATCATATTAATGGTTTCTGCATCTTTATATGCGTTTTGCCCGTCTTTTAATTGGAAGACAATTCATATACATATCATTTCCGCAGAATTTGAATTGGATGTTAGTTTTCCATCAGTTCATACAAGAAGCAATCAAACGACAATTCATAATGCAAAGCATAAAACAAACTACCACTTCCTTTCAACAAGCTGCTGCTGGTTTACTCAACGCTCAACAATTCGACATCAAAAACTAGATCTGAGTTGGGCTGAATTCCCCATGATATAAAGCCATTTGATCCATAGGCATAATCCGGAGAGCACTAGACATTATTCAAAACAAAAAAATCAACGCTATGTTCATGTGTGATTGCTAAAATATCTCCCACAAGAATCATAATGTAGACATGGTGAGCATGCCGTACCATTTTGGAGAGAGCTTATAGTGTAGACATAGTGCCAACAGCATATTTGGACAAATACGGAAACAGAAAAGATTTGCATATTACCTTCAGTCGAGAAACTTCTCCCACTTGCATTCCCAACACGCCTTCATCCCAGCCTGAAACAAAGGCCGCAGCACATCCCAATTTAGGAAGAGGACAAAAAAACTATTTTGCATAAAGCAATAGTCACCAGACATCAGTAGAGAAACTTACCGTGTAATTAACTAATCAATCTCCTTTTATGTAAAAAAAATTATAGATCCATAGAAAGACTAACAAACAACAATCTACCTTGACATCGCGCCTTGTAAAGCACCTAGTTCAAGTTGGTTCTATTATTGAAATACATGTAAAGAGCATCAGTGCAAGCTGTTAGAAAGAAACTGAAAACATATGAATATCTTTTCACCAAGCAAAGTCCCCAAAGCCCATAAACAAGAGCAGATCCAAAGTTGGTATTCTTCAGTTCATACATATGCAGCCAGTTGACCAAATATATACTACCGGAACAATGGAATACCAAATGCCAAATCCAAGATTTTGACATAGTTATCCAATAAAATTATCACTTGGATAAGATATACAATCATGGCAAAGTGCATCCACCAGTTCTAATACATATATGGTTCCCAGACTGAATATTTTCTTGGCCCCTCTAATTAAATCGTGTTACTTTGTAATTTCACCACCCAAATTTGCATTCACATGATGGCATCAGTAACATACAAGCGCATGAATATGACATTTTGGAATATTAGACAAAACATTCTTAATCTGCACCCATTTTTCTTTTTCCATAGAACTTATGATTCATATGTTTCTATATTCGCATCATCTGTTTACCTAACTAAAATCACAGCTAATAATTATCTTCAATTGAAACTAATATCACATTGCAAAAATAACAACTATCTTCAGTTGAAACGTATCACATTGCAAAACTAATAACTATCTTAAATTGGAACTAATATCACATTGCAAAACTAACAACTATCTTCGATTAAAACTAATATCACATTGCAAAACTAATAACTATCTTCGATTGAAACTAACATTACATTGCAAGCCTAATAACTATCTTCAATTAAAACTAATTTTACATTGCAAAACTAATAACTATCTTCAGTTGAAACTAACATCACATTGCAATACAGATGCCAAAAAATGAAGTCCGAAAATCAATCTGCGGAACATGAACGACCAACATAGTAAAGTCACATACACAACTCAAACCCTAATTAAACATTTCAAATAACAAAAATACAAAACGAAAATCACTCGTTTCTAGCAACATTACCCTTAATAACTTGGCCTCGGCCGATTTGGAAAGTGAAAGGCTTCTCCCCCGGATCCTTGGTGCTGTGGCACAGAAATTAAATCATGAAATTGTTCACCAATTTCATCGGGCACTGCGAATTGGAAAAGAAAAGGGAAAACGGTGTTTACATTTACCTCCAGAACTTTTTGGCGAGATCTCGATTTTTGCCGAATCCGGTGCAGTGAACGGTGACCTTTTGACCGGGAAGTGGCTTGGGGCCGGTGCCCGGTTTCAGCAATTCCTTCTCCACTCCCATTGCTCTGATTGGGCAAGCAAGCATTGTGTCCAACCCAAGTATCTAACTCTGCTCCGAATAGTTTCTCTCTGGTCTAATCTTCTCGAAAGTTTCACCTTTGAACTCTGAAGTGCAACGGATAGTGTGCACGTGTACATTGGGAAGGAGATGCTTTTCATAAATGGTCCTTTATCTTTAAGAGAATATCAAATTTCACGCCATCTCAACTTAGGCCCCGTGACATATTTTGTATACATGCATAAATGTCATTTAAATCATAATTTTCCGTTGACTTCTGATCAATCTCATAACTTTTTAAACTATAACATAAAATCATAATTTTTGACGTGTCGGCCATAACTCAACTAAAAGTTATGATTTAAATGACAATTACCTCGACAACATTGTTTTGAAGAACATATGTTTTGTCCAAGTCGGAAATTTCGGCTGACACGTCATGACCAATTTCATTGGAATTTTGATACGTGGGATAATTGAGATAATGTCAAAAATTATGATTTTATGTTCCAGTTTCAAAAGTTATGGAATTGACCAGAAGTCAACAAAAATTTATGATTTAAATGACAATTATCCGTTGTATATATATGGAAAACCGTGAAATGTTTTCGCTAAACATCCCTTAGTTTAGAATTTTAATAGGATTGTAATGGAGATTAATACATAAGTAAAAAATTATTAGACTCAATTCACCTTACTTGTTTAGTTCTTTATGCCAATTTCTTCATGGGCCAGTCTCTGTGCGCGCGCGCGCACAGTGCGCGCGGGTCAAACCCGACCCGGATCCGGGTTTGACCCGATCCAAACTTTTTTTTTAAATTCACGCCAAAACCCTACAAATATAATAAAGATTGTTGGTAAAACTAATAACAGTTCCTCTAGCGCAGCCGGTAAGAGCATATTTCTTGAGAAGGGAGGTCGAGTGTTCGATCCCCAGGCAAGGCGGATTTTTTTATTTTTTTTGCTTTTTTCGTTTTTTTGTGTTTTTTTTCATTCTTTTCCGATTTGTTAATTTTTTTCTTTTTAGTTAGCTTTTTTTCGTTTCTCTTTTTATTTTTTTCATTTTTTACATTTTTTTATTTTTTGAGTTTTTTTTGTTAGCATTTTTTAAATGATATATATGAATTGAATTAGTATGTGAATTTTTAAATTTAATTTGTACATGAACTTAATTAGCATGTGAATTTTTAGATTTAATTAAATTTAATATGCATATAAAATTTTATTTTTTATGTTTTATTCTTTTTTGTTTGTTTTGATTCATTTTTTTTATTGTATTTGTATTTTTATCTTTTCTTTGCTTTTTTAATGATATATATATATATATATATATATATATATATATATATATATATAA
>JAYDZE010427237.1:0-16564 GCA_034509125.1 Monilaria moniliformis | reverse complement strand
TAATAATAATAATAATAATAATAATAATAATAATAATAATAATAATAATAATAATAATAATAATAATAATAAACGACCAAGGGATTAGGGCATCACTAGCTGGTTAGATGTTTGGAGAGGATCACTTTATCTTGCATCCCATATTATCAGTTTTAATATGCATATATTTGGCAATTAACAAACGAATTATTTTAGGTTTCATTTGTATCCAATGAATTTGGATGATGGTTTCTAAGTTTTAAAGTTATTTTTTCTATAATTGTAATATTAAATTTTAAAACTTCATCAATCTGGTACTTTTAATTTTAGACATTAATCATTGTACAGTTATTAATTCTATTTATTGTTGGAATGTGTTATCTAAATTCATGATGGATATGTAGTATATGATATTATGTACATAATAAAATTATTCTATATATATATATGGAAAGATTTAGAATTTGATAATGAAGTGGGTTGAAAACTATAAATACCTCGATGCATCAAATTTTATATATACCAAAATATCAATATTTATTTAGATTGTGCCTTGCGAGATTTCAATACATAAAATTAAAACCAAAATATTGGTCTGTTTAGTCTAATTTTTTCGTTACATTGCACATTTTCATAGATATAATAAGTTTGCTATAATTTTTTAATTATTTCGAGCTTAACTAATTTTAGATTGAACTTTATATAATACATATGTATGAGAAAATGTTTTAGACTTGCACTAGGCTTCAATTCGATGCGGGACTCAAGTAGATATGCCCCTGTATATGTACACATACACTTAGATAATAGTATAATTATATTTAATAGTCGGTAAAGTGTCGAAAGAATGAGTTTGTGACCCAAAAAATGTAAATTGAAGCTATATCAATATTTTATTTTTACCGAGCTAGAGAATTTCCTTAATATGATTTGCGTAGAGGCTATAAAACACTTTCTGACATTTGATATGAGTGAAGCACATAGTTAATGTAATATATTCTTTTGTATGATTCCTAATTATTGTAGATCAAACAGTTGCTATCCATAACAACGGGCCATGTGATTTTAATGGGCTTTAAAAGTCCAACGAATGTAAACCACCTTTATTCAATTTCTCCTCATTTCATTATACTACACCAAACACCTTCTTAGTTAATTAGGAATATCTTTTGTGTTAATTAAAAATAAATACATATTTTTTTCAATAATCTTATGTATTTAATATGTTTTCATTTGGGACAAGTTGAGCATTCTTTATTTGTTTTACGTATATAAGCCTAAGCCTATTTTCATATTAATTACACGTAATGTTGCAATTCACGGTTTTTTTTCTAATTATAGGTTAAACTAAGATAAAATTTTCTAAAATGAAAAGTTTATTAAAAAAAAAATCTATAACTAGGAAAGACGCATAAGGCAAAAATGAAGACGCTTTACATTGATGCGTCTATCCTGAAACGATGTTGTTTTGGTTGACGGGCTGGAAGATGCATGAGCCGCATGCGTCTTATAGGAGGCGCATCGCCCTCATGCGTCTCTCGCATGATATACAACTTTCAGGCAGTGGCGAAAACTCATTCCACCACAACTTCGATCCTTAAATTTTCTCTCGATTTTGCACGTTTCTTCGCTTTGTTTCGCCATTTGTTGTTGAAAACCATCCAAAGGTATGTAATTCTACTTGTATTGTTAAATTTATGGTTTCATTTTCATATTTATTTTATAATTTTTTGTATAGTTAGGGTTTAACAAGTAAATATACTATTATATATCATCTAATATCTCAATTACAAACGAATTAGTTATTTCTACATATCACACAACGTATCTAATAATGTAATTATTAAAACTCAATCAAAATACCTAAACATATCAAAAATTCAACATAAATTACTTAAACCCTAACTATACAAAAAATTATAAAAAAATATGAAAATGAAACCATATATTTAACAATACAAGTAGAATTATATACCTTTTGGGTGATTTTCAACAACAAATGGTGAAATAATGCGAAGAAACGTGCAAAATCAAGAGAAAATTCAAGGATTGAAGTTGTGGTGGAATGAGCTTTTGTCACTGCCTAAAAGCTGTATATCATGCGAGAGACGCATGAGAGTGATGTATCTCCCATAAGATGCATGTGCTCATGCGTCTTCCAGGCCGTCAATCAAAATGACGTCATTTTAGAGTAGACGCATGCATTTGCCTCATGCGTATTTTCTAACTATAGAATAAAAAAAAATACTTTCCATTTGTATCTAAATTTAAGCTATAATTAGAAGAAGAAAAAAGACATGCAATTCACCTAATATTCAGTCATCATCATTGAATTGGAAGTATTCTTAATAGATTCATGTAAACAGGTGTCTGGAAGGCGAGAACAAGCCAAACAGTAGGACTTTGAAAAGTCGTCAACACACTACTTCAAAACGGGCAAGCAAACCAGTATAACACATAGCCATGGCGGCCTTCACTAATTATACTGAATCAACTATACTTTTAGATACTGTTTGTTGCTCTCTTACCAATAAATTATTTTGAATTAAAAAATACAGATAATATATATAACATGTGTAGATAAAGAAAACAATGGTTCAATCATTTGTATTGCTTGGTTAAATTATGGAACTAGATCAAATAAATTAATAAGAAATCGTGGCACATAAATATTTAAGTTTTCACTTTTTAAGCATGGCATCTCAGTAATTTTATAAAAATTAAAATAATATATTATAGGATAAAATCATATTCAAACTTTTGTATGTCAACCCACCGCACTTTTACACGACTAAGCATTTACATTTTTATTAATTTCTAAATGAGAAACTGGTTGTTGCTTGCCAAACAAGTGTTCTAACTTTTAACCCAACATCTCCAACTATTTGTCAATCCACAACATTCTTTAAAAAAATAATTAAACTATTGCCCTTTTCTTTTTTCTTTTTTATAACAAGTTGTGTATTTTGTGGTCTCATTTTAACTTGCAACGTTTAAGAATGAAGATTGATTTATTCGACGACCAGAATTATACAAAGACTCACAACTTCATCAGATGGAAGTCGGGTAAAAGGATTGAACCGAAGCTTCTAGTTTTGCTAGAATTCTTCGGGGAGATCTATGTTAGGCGACGTGAGTTTTTCAAGAAGATTTTCGACGAAATTTATGAAGAGTTATTCGAGACAGTGGGAAAGGCGTTGAAGATGAGGAAGAAAATGAAGAAGGCTAAGAGCATGGGGTGAAGCATGAGCATGAGGGCAATTGGGACTAGAGGAATTGCCGACGAGATTGAGGAGTCAAGGCTCGAGAGGTTTAAGGTTAAAACTCCAAATGTGATTGTGGTTGGACAAGATGTTCCGAGTCAGGGGGGTTCAACTCAGACTATCCAAGGTTAATCTGGTGATTCAAAATGACTCTACCAACCTTGTCAATATTTTTTCCTATACATAAGTATGTATACATATCCATCTCTTTCATTATTTTATTTAGATTTGTGTCTAAAGAAAGTTGATTTGGTGCTGATGCTGTTGCAAGCAAAAGAGAGTTGCAATGATAGCTAAGATGCCCAATGGGCCTGATTGTGGTTCAGAAATTAGAAAATCACGAAAAACGTACTTGATTTAGTTTGTCATGTACGTGTATTTTTATTTTCTTGTTTTCCATAGATTTTTTTAAGGCTATGATGTATTATTATTTCTAAATTAGTTTAGTTTTATAATTTTAAGGTATTTGTAATTAAGTAATAATAATAATAATCTAAGGTATTTGTACAGTGGCAATGATCATATTATCAATCTATATTGCACAAGGTTTCTTAACTTGGGATAAACTTATGATTTATCTAACAATAACGCACTATTATGTAGTATCATTTATGCCACTAAATTTACAAATGTGCGGATTTTGTACAATGTCTCACACTCCCAAGCAACAACAACAATAATGACGACAATAGTGGTAATGAATATGTTCTCTGAAAATCTAATAAATGATCCCCACAAAGAAAATATTTCAACTTGTACAATATTTGTAAAATTTCATAAAATTGGGCAACCATCTTATATTATATACTTATGGAGAATATAAATAATTTAAATTGATCCCACGCATAAATTTCACAAAACTCAGAAAATATATAAGTACAACCAAGTATATTATAGAAATAGTCCACGGAAATTCCTAGGTTGCGAAGCAGGCAATACTTCTCTCGTTCTGCCCCCTTTATAACGCAGACTGCTCGGATGCCTCCAAAAAAATTTCCCACACGCATTCATACCCGCGTTTGGGAGAGTTTTTCACTATTTTTAAGCCCCCTCTAAAACCCTTAATTCACAACAAAGCCCCAAATTCTGCCGCAAAAACGTACAAAAATTTGTTGGATTCAGTTCGTCGTTACTACTATCCATCACTATACTCCCCATTTCCATCTCCAATTTTGGTTCGCTCACTCTGATTTTCTCTCTCTACTTCTCGCCTTTTGAGGTAAGGGTTTTGATGACAAATTAGGGCTTTTATTAAGGAAAAAAGCTGCGACTTCTGGGTTAATGGAGGCCGTGCCCGGTGTTACTGCCGCCGTGCGCAATGGCGGGGTTGCTATGCCGCCGATGTCGGCTTCTTCCTCATTTGAACCTTCCCGCGAGGAGTGGCGCGTCGTATCTGAGCAATCGGTTAGAAGCTCCGGTAATGAGGTGAGAATCTGCTTGTAGTGGCGTTATTTCGCCTTGATATTCAGATTTGGAAATTATTTATTTGGGGAAAAATGAACTGAAGGTCTGGCAATTGGTGAATATTCTGCTTGTGCTGCTCTGTTCCGGTTTAGTTGTCTGATTCTCGGAGTTCTACCTAGAAAATAATGTTTGTTGTAACATTGTACTAAATTTGGGTATTTTTTTGTAAACTTCTCTCTCTCACTCTCTCTATATATTTTACTATGTTTGTGGCTGCATGCACAGGAGTTGGAGCGCTCAACAGTTGGTCGATCTGATGAGAGATTAATATACGAGGTGATAGCCGTGTTCTGCTGAGCTATTTTCTTATTATTTTTAGTTGGTTTAGATTGTTGCAATAATATGATGAATATGAAATAAATGGGTGTTTTTGTATGAAGGTGCAACATGGCAGAGGGTCACTCGATGTTGATTTTTGCTCGATTATTATTGATGGGGGTCTGGACAATGATATTTTGCAGCAGAGACTTCACAATCTAGTGGAAAAAAGGGAGGAGTTGCAGAACATGGAGCTTGAACTTCGAGCCCAAATATCTGCACGATCTGAAGTTGCGAGATTGCATAATTCATTTGATGGTCAGATAAAAGAGCACATGAATGCCAATGTCAAACTTCAGGTTTTGTATTTATTTGTTACATTTTTTTTATGGAAACCTTGATGTATGCATATTGCATTGTGACATGATATTCATCTTAGTACATTCTAGTACTTATTTGTGTGTACTTGCTAAAGTTTGGGTAAGGTGCCATCTATGTGGGTAGACACATGGATGTGCGCTAATCATGGATGTTTCTTGCTAAAGTTGGAAAGTTGGTTGCTTTTCTAGGAGCAACTGCATGAAAAGGAGCAGAAGATACATGAGTTGGAGAGAAGGATGGATGAAAAGGAAAGAGAATTACATGCTATCAGATTGGACAATGAAGCAGTTAGCTTGAATACTTTATATTTTCTTTTGGATTGGGAGTCTGCTACTGGTTGACGGTGAATATTTCTGAGTCTAACCTTTCTCTTGTTTTGCAGGCTTGGGCCAAAGAGGATCTTTTAAGGGAACAAAGCAAAGAGCTCCAGAGCTACAGGTATTTGCTTTAATCTTGAATGTGTCTTTGCCTATTTCTTATTTGTATACTTCATATTAGATGATATTAGAAATCATGTTTCTTGGTTATGTAATCTTTTGTTGCAAGCTTCACTCATACTCATTACTTGCTTTTAAGCGCTTGTGCTGTCAAATAAGCTATACTTAAATGCCTTTCTCACTATTGTTGAATGCATAATTGTGTATGGCTGAGATCATCTATATTTGTTTGCCCTACTTTCCTTGTTGCCTAACAATTTTTAAGTTTATTGCAACTACTATATGTATGTCTCACATTCTCGCAATTCTTTGTAGGAGGGAGAGGGATAATGTTGAAGCTGAAAGAGCACAACATATCAAACAAATTCATGATCTTCAGGAACATATTCAAGAAAAAGAGCGCCAGTTCCTTGAATTGCAGGAACAGGTTTCTTGATTATTTATATCATGCATATGTTTATCTGTGCAACATTGTCTCATTAAGTTTTCTGGAGCACCTGCATAATCACTATTCAGCTGCTAGCTTCTTTTATTCAGATTGATAATTATTGCATTTGTGTAAACAATATGGGTTTGGTCTTGTTAACTTACACTTGTCTCTTGATGGTATCACCATATCAGAGCTTCTTTTTTTCTTTGGTTTCTGTGTGTGTGTGATGCTGGATTGATAGTTCTGTCAAGATGTATTAGTTTGTTCTCTAGATGAAGTTTTATTGGACAATGTGAGTCTTATCTGCCAAATTTTCAAGGTTGTAAAAAGCAGGTTGCCTTTTCTGTTGCAGCATAGGATTGCTCAAGAAACTGTAATTTTTAAAGATGAGCAGATAAGGGAGGCACAAACTTGGATATCTCGTGCTCAGGAAATTGATGCATTGCAAACATCTGCTAATCACACTTTACAATCTGAATTGAGAGAACGAACAGAACAGTATAATCAGTTGTGGCTTGGTTGTCAAAGACAGGTGCTTAAGATGAGACAATCATAGTAGAAGCCTAGTTGTTCTCATTTTCTTTTTCTAGTGGCTAAAATAATATACTCTGCTGTCAGTTTGGGGAAATGGAAAGGCTTCATTTGCATGTACAACAGCTCCAGCTTGAAATGGCCGATCCAAGAGAAAAGAGTGGAAGTCAATCAGATGTGTCTCATGTTTCCCATACAAATTCAAATGATGCATCTCAACTTGAACATGTCAATGGTATCCAGTTGAAGGTGAATGACCGCAACTCACCCACTGTAAACACTAGTAGCTTAGAAAATGGCAACTCAGAAACTTCTGGAGGGAGCAGTCTAACACAGGTAAATCTGCAGAGCTTCTTTTTTATGGTCTTTTTCCTTCTAACACTATGATAAAAGCTTTTCTCTATTTATGCCCTTTTGGAGTTAGAAGGTGTATACATTGTTTGCATCCCTAGTAACTCTGTAGTTAGGATTAGAACTGCAGCTTTGCTGCCATTTCTTTCAGTTTCTCATATTGGTACTAGATTTTGCAAATCATAGTTGCCAAAAATTTCCATCTTCGGATAGGATTTGAAAAGGAGGAAGGATTCCTGCTAAAATTAGTGCGAGTCTAAATGTAGAAAGTCCATTACCCCAACTTTTTGTTCCGCTCTTCTTTTTCTGTTTGATGAATTTTGTTCCCTCTTTTTTCTCTTTTTAACAGAATGACCAAGTTAATGGTGTTCCATTTGCTCCATCATCCCTATTTGGTATGCCGGCCTACCTTCCAACTGCATTGCATCCATTTTTGATGCATCAACATGGTGTACCTCATCCATCACAAGTCACACAGTCTCCTTTTCAGTCATTATCTGTTATGCCATCGGCGCAAAATTGGCGAAGCCAGCAGGTAAACGGTTTATTGGCTTCTTCTTTTTTCCCTGGTCTCATCAGTTGCATTTCTATGTTAGTTGATTCTGTGTATTTCTTTGTTCTAAGTCTCCGTCAGATGGCGAACACATTCCAACACACAACCAGTATCCCGAGCAAACTGAAGAAAATTTGTCTAGGGCAGATTCTCTTTTTGACCATGAAGCATTAGCAGTAAATGAGCATGTTCGTCGAGCAAACTATGTGGATGCAAGCATCAATTCACAGCTAGATGCTACTGATTCCGTGGTTCCATCACCAAATGGAGAGATAGAGGTTGGTTGCTCAAAGATGACTTTGTTACTTATTTTTATGCCCTTACATATCTTGTTTATAACTATTTCATGCGTTTTTTTAGACGCATTACTCTATAGATGAGAGCCATGATAAAGCCCAATCTCAGCTGAACTTGCAGCATATGTCATCTCAGTTTCGTGAGGCTCTTAGAGTGGATCCCCTTGATAATGACAATGACACTAAGGTTTTTTAATGTTCCTCTAGCACATGTGCAATTTACTTCTGCATAATCTCTTGTCCATAGCCTATGTTCTGAGACTTATATTCTTGAATCTGAACTTGATTCTATGTTTGTCTTCTTTAAAACTCAAATTGATTAGTACTACTATCACTACCTCAGGAGAAGAAAGGCAAACCTGTAACTAGTCACAGCGTGGATGACAGAAATGCAATGATGGAACATCCTAGTTTTGCAATCAATGCATCTTCATCAGAAGGACAAACTCGTGCTGTTAATTTTAGTGAAACAACCTCAAGTACTGCCTTAAGTGATGCTTCACCCATCGCCTTTGCTTCCGTGGGGCAGAAAAGTAATATAGCTGGAAATCTTGGTGAAAGTCATCAATTGGATGAAAGAGCATTGCTAGCTTCTATAGCTCGCGCTATAGGATCTGGTGGCAGGACCAGAATTAGTACGACTGTGAGTTAATTTAATTGCCCTCACTTAATATTAGTAAATGTATGTATACTATGAATGTTATTCGTTATCTGACATGTCTTTGAACAGCTTCCAAATAGACTTGGAAAAATGCTTGCACCTCTTCACTGGCATGATTATAAAAAGAAATACGGGAAGCTTGATGATTTTGTGGCCAGTCATCCTGATGTAAGTCCCCTTATTCTTTATGTTTCAACTTCTTTGGTAGATGATTATTCAGTGTGATTGTTTCCATGCTGTAGTTATTTTTTATCGAGGGAGACTACATTCAGCTTCGAGAAGGTGCACAGAAAACGATAGCAGCCACAGCAACTGCTGCTAAAGTGGCCGCTGCAGCTGCTGCTGCAGCTGCACCATCTTCTTTGTCATCACTGATGCCTTCTGTAGCAGTTACTCCTATGGCACATTCACACAGATCGAAAAAGGTCTCCTCTTGAATTCTCTTCTGTAAATTCTGGCAAGGCCCCAGTTTTCATGATTTTGTACTTGTTGGACTTTCAAATATGTCTGATCATCCTTCTCAGTTCTCAGCAATGCAAAGTCAGAACTTGAACAGCAGCACCTTTCATGTTGCTGGAGGAGTCTCAAATGGTATTTTGAGCAAATCAAGTGACCATGCAGAACCAAAGAGCTCTGTTACTATGGGGTCTGCCATGTTGACAGTTGGAAATGGAATGAGCCCTGACAGAATTGGTTATCCTCAAAGCAAAGGTCCATCTCATGGGAGGCATGGCATGAGCATGGCTGGGCAAAGACAGAGCAGGTCTGCACTAGAATTTAATAAATTTGTCCAATAATAATCCTTTTATTAGAAATAAAATCTTATTATTTTATACTCTTTCAGGACAACTGGTGCTGCATCAAGTCCGAGAAGATAGTAAGTATATTTATATTTGGAATTTGCTGTTTTTCTTACAGAACAGGGACCTTTGCTTGTGCATTTCCTGGCTGCTCCTTGCTGACATAAAAATATGATATAGTTTAATCCATTTATATAACTCATCACTTACATATGATCCAAGAATATTAAAAGCGTGCACCAAATTAGTATTTGGACATTCAAACTAATAAAATGTATATTATGTTGTGATTACATGGACCGACTCATCATCTTGACTTTTGCATTTAATGTGCAGGATATTTTGGTAATTTAAGCGACGGGGTGATTATCTTCATGTGCAACCAAGTGGGCAGAGCAGATGCTGAACAAGCAGAAGCTGTAAAATGTCAAATTGTAATATGCATTTCTATTTAACCCCGTGAAAATGCGATTCAAGATATAAGTAATATATTGATGACCGTATATTCTCTTAAATTGAAAAAACTGGGGCTTTTTCCTATTGGTGTGAAGGTTTATGGCTTTAATTTTCATGAGGACTAAACTGAATCCCAACCATAGTTCTATTTGGATCAAATTACATCTATGCCAGATTGTATGTATTCTTGCGATCCGGCATCTCTGTGATGTTATGCGTTGATATTTGAAAATGTGTAGCCGACATAATATGCTACCAAACGGAGTATCAGTTTAATTTTAATGTAACACAAACATCCATTGATATAGTGCACTATACTTCGCTCGCGGCCATTGCAAAAGCATATGCAAAAACTGGAGATCTCTGTCACTCGTGTCGGTCTTCTTCACCACTAAGTGTGCCGTCGGAACGACTTGCCTCAACTTTTGAGAAGAAGCATCATTCTGCACGGCCCAAGAAACCTACAACATCTAAACCTAAATAATTTATATATTATAAAATCATTCAATTTAACTATTTTTTGGTTCATATGCACTAGTGATGAAGTATGACTTCACCGAGGAAAGGTACTACCCAGATTTCACCAGTTTGATACAGTCACTACGGAAAGGAAAGCTAGCCTTTTTAAATATCATTCTCGGCCCTCTGCAGGTACAAAACTGGAGTTTCCTTGGTTATCACTGGACACACCCTCCAGCATGCCTGACTGGCTTCCTTGAAAGCCCATTGTACCACCCGTACCTGGTTGCCCAGGTGGTTGCAAGCCATTGGCGCCCCCTCCAAGACCGAAATGTGCTGGCAGTTGCTGCTGGAACTGGAGCAGCTGATTCTGCTGGTCTTGAGGCCGGAGAGCATTGAGCTGAAAGGGTGACTTTGCAACAGAAGCGCCGGGCTGCTGCTGCTGCTGCTGCTGCTGCATTGGTGGAGTCTGGCTTTGTAGTCCCGGTGTAGTTCCTTGCGTTGCCACTAAACTATTAGGAAGCTGCATGAGAATATCCTTTCATTAGGAAACAGTGTTATGCACCTCCTCCGCACTGGAGGAATATACTTGGGTTATCGTTGCCACTTGCTAGTATAAATGAAATATCCAGTAGAGTCACAATAAAACAATATATGAACCTGTGAAGGCATTCCGGAACCTGGTGGCTGCGCATCAGCAATAGCAGCTAAATACATTAAATTCTTCTGAAGGATGGCTTGGTACCTGAAACATTTAACATGACTCAGGAATCAAGGCTACATTATATTTGCATTCTTGATACATACTTCCAGAGTAAATTAAACATACTAAATTTCTTTAATAAAATTTCACCAACACATTACAATTCCCAACTTATCTTTCAAACACATTCTGCCATAACAATCAAAATAAACCCAAAAATATCCTAAAGGTCTCTGAATAGATGTTGGGATTCTCTGTTGCATAGCAGCATCAGGGAGCTCTGGTCACCACATTCACACATTCAAAAAATGACAATAGAGTAACAAGAATTCTAGATGTGTTGGGGTATGACAGCTCCCATATCCACAAAAGAACATGCTAGTGTTAATAAAAAAAAAAGAAGACTAAACACAGCTCTACCAAAAGTTACAATGCACAGAGAAAATGCATGCCACTGGTTCTGACATACTCTTACAATGCCTTATTCTGTTTCCACTTCTATGCTCCTCCTTACTTAAGTAGCATAGTCGCTCTCAATTATAACTTTTGAGATTTTCTTTTAACATTAACTAATCAACATAGCACATGAGGGCAAGGCCATATTTCGTAAACTGTATATTCAATGAAATACTAGCAATAGATGATATACAGCAACATCACTAGATGAAGGTAAGGATATAACATTGAAGCAAAACTATTGAAGAATCGAAAACAGCTAAAAGGACAGAAAGAAAGATGATTATAGAGAATATAGTAGTTATTAGCTAGATTCGAAATTTGAAATTAAGAAAAAATACTACTTTATTCATAGTAGGGATAGATATAATTGTGTATTTCATCTTGTGCATCACATATCAGGTTAACTGTTGTTGTGATATTTAGCTTTATTTTTTTGACAAAATTCAAAGCTAAAATTGAAAGGGCGTTGTTAGTTATGATAATACTCATAGCTTAAATGCAAAAAATGAGTTCTTCAGCTCTAGTTAATTTGATCTCCCATTGTTCACAAGATGGCTCTTTCACCATTTAAGAAGCCGTTTCATAAACATTGTACTTGGAAAACAAAGGATAAAAACAAGGTGATGACAATAATGCTGCAAAAACTGACAATGACAATGACAATGTAAAGATAAGGGTAATTGTAGTTTATGGCCTGAACTTCAAGAAATACAAAAAATAACTTGAACTTTCATAAAAATTGTAAAAATAACTCAAACCTTAAAAAATACTAAAAAATAGCATGAACTTTCATTAAAGTTGTAAAAATAGCTCAAACTTTAAAAATACAAAAAAATATCTTGAACATGTCTGGAAATTGTGAGCTTTTTCAAACAAGTTTGATATGTGGGCAGGAAATAAGATTGCGTTCTGTCAAATTCCATCGGTCACTCCGTCACTGCAAGTTCGCAACACGAACACTCTGACCTTTGGTGGAATGGATAGCGACAACGCAAGCTTGTTCCCGAACTTTTTATCCTCATTTATCACATATGAGTTTTTTGTATTTTTTAAAGTCATTTTTACAACTTTCTTAAAAGTTCAGGCCACTTTTAGTATTTTTTTTACAGTTCGGGCTATTTTTAGAACTTTTATGAACGTTCATGCTATTTTTTTATATTTTTTTTAAGTTCAGGCCATTTTTACAATGACTCCAAAGTTTGGGGCATAAACTACTATTAGCTCTAAAGATAAACAAGTTATCTATATGATATCAACTAAAAATACCACTTACAAAGAAAAAACAAATGTGGCTCACCTAGCGCACTCTGCTATTTTCCCCATATTCTGATTCTCCAGTATCGCCACAATCAGATTTTTGTTCTCATCCAAATACTGCATCAAGCATAAAGAAGTATGCATTAAATCTCCTGAACAATTCTCAAATCCTAGAAAAACTAGTAAATCTGTGCTGTACTAGTTAAGCCCACAAACAAAGAGAGCTACACAATTATGATGGTGTATCATTTTTAGTAACAGAAAAAGCGCAAACCAAAGATAGCATAAACTTGACAAAAATTAAAACCTTTACAAACAATGCATCACATGTAATCCAAGAACAACATTAGCCTCCACAAAATGCCGAATAAATGCGTGCACAAACACTTGCATAGATTTGTGTTGATTATGCAATTATTAGTGTTGAAAAATGCATTTATGATATGTTTAAATGCCAGTAATCTAATTAAGACGAATTTATGTTAGAACACATAGATACAAAAAGAAACCCCTCAAAACCCCCAATAAACGGAATGGAAATACTAGAAAAATCCTATAACTGCGGCATCCACACTCAGACAGCAAAACTTTCTCCGTATTTCCTCTTTGGGAACACGTACACAATATATAAAAGCCTTTCAAACGCTTATGCAAGTAGTGGTACTCCTAACAGTGAGAGTTGTACCTTCTGAATCTGCTCGGTGGAGACGACATTTATCGCCGCCGGTGAAGCTTGATTCATTGTCTGCGGCGCCTGTTGCTGCATTTGTCAGTAATTTACTGTTCTGTATACAAACTTTTTAGCTGAATCCTTCCTAATTCCCTTAATAATTAACCTTAAATTTGGGATTTTGGCCGAAGAAGAAAGAGTATTGCTATCGACTGCGCTGAACTTTTATAGCATTTGGGACATTTGGATTCTAAATTAAGCTACTATACTATACTATATTCCTCTGTTTCCGCAGCTTGCCATCCCTAATCCTCTTCGGTCCTTTTTATCCTTCAATTCGATTTCATAATTTTATTTTGCAAATACTGATTTTCAAAAAAAAAAAGAAAAGTTCTAACTCAACAACAAAAAATAGAAGTTCTGGGGTGTCGAGCTCAGTTCCTTATTTTAATGGGGGTCTTAGTGAAATATTAGCAAAGATAAGGGACCAAATAGAAACAAGTACAGAGAGAGACGAAGAAGCGCTATGGCCTAATCCAAAAACATTTTCCTCCATTTATCCAAAACCAAAACGTTCATTGCCATCTTCACATGCACCATGCCTCCACTCCCTCTTCTTCACAACTTCTACCGCTCTCCTTTTGGCGCAACAGCTCTCGGAATCTCCACCGCCGCCGCCGGCACCATCACCATGCGACGGCTAAATTTATTCAATTTTCAGCTTAGCAACTCCTCTTAATTTCCGCGGCAAAGCTTTAATAGCAGAGGCTGCTTCCGGAGACAGTAGCCTGAACGGCGATCATCCGTCTATAGTTCTGGTCCTTCTGGACAGCCTCATAGTTCTGCAGTGGGATCAGCTCCGCGATTGCGTGGCTTCCTTCGCCGGGACGACGCTCGAGTATGCATATTAATATCATTATCCAGTTGTATTTCGTTTGTTTTCAAACGAAATACTGTTGACCAGAGACAGAGTCACAGAAAACGGGATGATGGAAAAACATAGAATGGTGCAAGAAATCCAAGATGGCAGCTTCAGCACGTTCCGCCATTTATAAGAAACTGCGGGAATCTCGATCACGGCCTACTCCACTGCCCAAACAAACAAAAACAGATGTGGATAAGCATGCTTCAAAAATTGTTAATCAACATGCTGCTGCTACAGTGTGGCTACTGAGTCTTCAGATCTTGTTGGAATAAAGTGAAGATCAAGAAAGAATATACCAAGATACCAAGAAATCAATTTAGTTAGTTATTGATAATTGATAGAAATTATTTTTTAGAGTTTTAGTCAAGTTAAAGATCTTCAATTCACATTGAATGCAATAGAGGAATCATCAATCCAATTCAAGACAATAATCTTTAAACCATTCTTGTGTTTTCTTTTTTCGCATTTTAATTTTGTTTTCCAACATAGTAGCAGAACAACTAATGATCCATAAAATTGCTAGTTTGTCCAGAAACCAAAATCTTGTCATACATATCCAAAAAAAAAAACCAACGAATTTTTTTCTATAGCCCTGTTTTCAATTATTAAAGACACATCAATTCTTGATTAATCAAGCACCAAATATGCATTGGAAGCAACCAACGTAGAGGAGGCATTTGTGACTTCAAGATGGTTAACAAGAAGCCGGTGACAATGAAGCCAACAGCAATTCGGCGTCGTTAGCCGGAGAAGGGAGAAAGAAGGGAGACAGCCAGATTGGCGGCCAACTAGCCTGCCGTAACAGAGAGTACCGAAGGGTGGGAGAGATTAAGCCAAGAACAACGAATTGCCCAACAATGGCCGCCGATTTAAACCAATAACAACAGCATCAAAACAAAGCAAAAAACAGCAGCAACAACAATTGCAAAAAAAATTCTACCGCAAAAATCCAATATTGATGAGTCAGATTCAGTCAATAATTCCATGGCTCGAAGCAAAACTACACTAGTTCAGTGACTTCAGTCCACTTCACCACCTGCTTCGATTTATCACCACCAAAAATCAAAACAGCAAAACCCAAATCCAACCTCAAATTCTGTAAAAGGAGAGAGCGGCGGTCAGCCAACAAAAGATAAATTGAGAATCGTTCGGTAGAGGAGGAGAAGGAGTGCACTGCCGAACGATTCCTCTCCGAACCAAGGGCATCGACGGGGCTGGAAGAAGGAAAAGAAACAAAGGCAGAGTCGGGGACTGCAAGAAGGGCCGAGAAGTCCGAGAAGAAGCTGGGAGGAAAGGCGAGACAGTCGGGACGGAGAAGCCAAGGCTGCCGGAGAAGTGCTCGGGAAAAGAGCCGAGAAACTCAAAGGACCGGGATAGAAGGCGGAGTCCTCGACGTCTGCGTGGCGAGGGGAGGAAAAACCACGCCGCGCCGCACAGCCACTGGACCGAGAAGGTCACTGCCGGAGAAGGGGACATCGCCGGTAAATGATGTGGGTCATCGGAAGGAAAAGAAAAAGGCGTCCGCCGCAAAGATGTATAAGGAAGAGAGTCCACCGACGAAGGGGAAGTCACCACGGAAAAAGAAGCGTAGACGGACTCGGCTGTCGCCGTCGAGAATGAATGAGAGCCGGCGGATCACCGGACGTCCAACGATTGCTGGCCGGAGAAGAAGAAAAGGAGGAGGCGACTCCCTCCCAAAATCAGGTTTCCGAATCCAACAACAAAATGGGGAAATGAAGGAAATTTCTTGAAAATTGCAAAAGGCCTCCCCACAATTACACCAACATGCAGAAAGGCCCTCCAAGTTTAAAAAATTACAAAACGTCCTCATTCTTTTGAAAATTGTAAATCAGTCCCTGAGCTTTTAGTAAAGCCCCCCGAGTTCTGATAAATTGCAGAAAGGCCCTTCAATTTCTACAAAATTCCAATCAGAACTCACAATTGATGAAAATTTTCAGAACAGCCCTTAGCTCTGGAAGATTTGCAACAAGACCCAATGTCTCTTCCAAAATTTGGTGAAAAAAAAGGCTTCTGGATACGAGCAAAAACTGTCTATCTTAGTTGTTCGACCTGAGTCAAAACTATTTGAATTAGCTCATCGATATGAGTTTAAACTATCAGAATTAGCTATTTGGCACGAGTCAAAACTGTCAATAGAAAATAAAGAGCTCCTTAATGTTGACAATGAGAAGATATTCTCGGCAAATAAGAAGATTTGGGCCAATTAATGA